>JAKSZT010054568.1:5227537-5241777 GCA_026826555.1 Tolypeutes matacus | reverse complement strand
CAGGAGGGGGCCCTCAGCAGTCTGTCAGAACCTGATGATGATGATGATGGTGATGATGAAGGTAAACAGGAGGGGGCCCTCAGTAGTCTGTCAGAACCTGATGATGGTGATGATGATGAAGACGATGGTGATGATGAAGGTAAACAGGAGGGCACTCTCAGCATGTCCAAACACTGACCTGGAGGTCCAACTATTTCATTGTACAGGTGGGATCTCAGTGGTCTGGTGAGGCACAGCTGGGGCTGAGCTCAGGCCTCCCCAGGGCTGTGGCCAGAGGGGCTCCCTGCAGCAGGAGCCCCCTGCACGGCCCACTGAGCCGAGGCCTAGCTCCGCGGCTGCCTTCGGGACTTGGTGAGACAGGCTTGCTAGATGCACCTTCCATTACTTTGGATTGACTCGTACATTGTTGGTCTGCACTGGTCACTTACTCCCCAAGCCTCATCTGTGCATTCTGGCAGGTGCCCCCCACGGAGCCTGGGCACCTAAAGACTTGGGGCAAGGGGAAGAGACAGAGGGCATCACTGGCTCCCACCCTGCAGATGGAGCAGCGTCTTGGGCCTGCTCGGCCTTTTAGCTAGTGGCAGAGGCAGCAACCCAAACAAGCCCTGCTGCTGCCCGGTGCCCCAGGACCAAACATTACAGTCACCCACTGCAGCTGTTGGGGGGGGTGAGGGAGGGAGGCACGGGGGGACCAGGAGGGAGTCAGCGTTCAGACAACAGCAGGTTTCTGGAGTCGATCTTCAGATAATAAAAACAGCAAAGACAGAATTGCACCCGGCACTACCCTCAGCGACGCGCTGTCTTCCGTAATCCTCACAGGAACCTGCAGAGAAAGGTAAAATTATCACCCCCATTTTACACGTGGGGACACGGAGGTACAGAAAACCTCTGGCCTTGCCCCACGTTTCACCCCTAGCCCACGAGGGAGTGGACTTTTCTTCATTGTGCGATGGGATGGAAAGATAAAGCTGGTTCTTGCCCTTCGCTAAGATTTGGGCTGAATTCTAGGAAATTGGAGGCATGGACGTTTCCTCCAGCCGAGAGAGAACCCCCCGAGCTCGCGGAGGGGCCGGGCCTCGGCTGCATTCCACGGCGGCCACGCGCAGTTGCTTGGAGAGCTCCGGGGACCGTCCTCACCCTGCCTCCTCGCCCTGCCTCTCCCAGAGAAGACCGGCAGGAGGGGACACCCCTCCCCGTCAGAGTGGGCTGCTGGCACCCGGGGAGGTGTGTGCTTGGGACACTTCTGCACCCACGCTGATCCCCACTGTTGCTGAGGCAAGATGAGCATGCCCAGGCCTGGCCCGAGTGCTCACGGGAGAGGGGGGAGCCTGCGGGTTTGGGGACTCTGGAAGCTTTATGGTGGCCAAGAGGCGGGCACCCAAGACAGGGCATGCCACTGGGAAAGCGGAGGGGAGGTGGGGGCTGCAGGCAAAGCCCCCGGAGCCACGTTTTCTGAGCCCCTCTAAGCCCCAAGCGTCAGGACGGCTGGGTGCCCTACGCGGGGCGGCGAGCAGGCCCACCTCCTGCAGAGCTGGGCTCACTTATTTATCCCCGCGTGGGCACCTCGCCCCACCCCCTCTGGGAGCCCCCTGGGGCAGACCCCCCAAAGCACCTGGCAGGTACTTGAGGTAGAAGCATGGAAAGAACGCAAGACCCGAGCGCTGGGAATGCTCAGCTCTCCGCCTGGACTGTCCAGCCGCAGTGGCCTCCCCAGGCCCCCGCAGCTCTTAGGATCCAGGTCTGGGGAAAGTTCTTGGGGTCCTGCAGCTGCAGGGTGCTGAGGGCCTGGTCAGAGCCCTGGGGGAGCCCATGGCCCTGACTCTTCAGCTCTCCTGCTTTGGGGTCAACTGACCTCGGCATTAGATCTCAAAGCAAACACCATGGAATTTCCTGGGAGAAAGGACGGGGAGGTAAGAGGGTCCCACCTCTTCCCAAAGGAGACTTCAGAAAATGCAGGCCCCTCCCCTTTCCCTCTGGAGCCCGTGTGTGTGTGTTTGTGTGTGTGGGGGGGGCATCAGGTTTTGCCTATCCTGGAAGAATTTTATGTTTGATTTTCTATCTGTGGGCCGCTGGGACAGGGGGCTGGTTCCGGTCCCCACAGGCCATGAGCTCGTGCCTCCTGCGTCTTTCGGGACCACCAAGCAAACCTGAGTGACACCCCACCCTGGCTTGGGCTGGGGCAGAGGGTAAGGTGGGGGTGGCTAGGCTCTCCCGGGTGGGGGCTTGGAACTTCATCTCTCCTGGGACTGTCTTTTAAATTTATTTTTTTATTAGAGAACTTATAGGTTTACAGAAAAAGCAGGCAGGAAAGCCAGAGTTCCCTTGCCACCCGCCCCTTTCTAAACACTCTGCATTAGTGTGTGGTGCCTTCGTTACAGTCGCTGGAAGAACAGCATTATAATTGCACTAACTAAATTGCGGGGTTTCCACGAGGGCTCCCGGGCCCTGGGGCTGTTTCATTATAGTCTCACCTCAAGCTTTATATTTTGCTCAGAGCCACTCATGGTATAGTCTGCACGGAATTCAGCAGCCAGAGAGAATGCGCTCTTTTTCTCATCTTTTTGACCTGAGATCATGTTGGTGCCAATTTCCTTTAAAAATAATTCATTACCTGTAGGCCACTGGGGTGCAATCCCAGCGGGCACCCCCCCCGCCCCTCCCTCCGTAATTCCACAGCCTCCCCTGGCTCTCCCTCCCCACGGGGATCCTTGGCCTCTGTGTTGATACACTAATGTTTTTTCTCACACGTTCATTGTGCCCCTCGCCTTAATTTGGTGTCCCGCCGGGCGCCGGCAGGAGGCCACTCAAACATTATGTCAGGGATCTCAAAATTGAACCCCAGAGCTTTCTTCTGCCAGTGGCCGGAGCAGCTGTGTGGCACACTTTATTAACCCAAGTACTCACGAGTTGAAAATTTCATTAGTTTGAGGGGAGGGCTAAGTCCCATCAAGAGACCTGGTCTGGACAGATTCTTTGTGTCAACCTGACCCCTAGCAAAACGGATTATTGTTCGAAGTGAGACAAGTGACCTAATGTTCTGCCTATTATGCACACATGGTCTGTAGCCTTTAAAATACGAGTGTGGGAAACAGAACATTCTGCCACGTCCCTGACCACAGATTCCTGACAGGTGGCAGCCGGGCTCTTAGCAACGCCGCCAGGGCCATGGCGGTTCCCTCGGGCCAGGTAGGGGCTGGGGTCGGCTATGGACGGCCCCGGGGGAAGGAACCGTCAGGGGAGAGCCTCGGCCTCCAGTGCCCCCCTGTGACAGGCCGGGGGCGCGCCCTGGGCTGGGGGCGTCCTCTCGGCACGGGGCCCGGGCTTGCCACCAGGCCTGG
Organism: Tolypeutes matacus; assembly: GCA_026826555.1. Lineage (NCBI taxonomy): Eukaryota > Metazoa > Chordata > Mammalia > Cingulata > Chlamyphoridae > Tolypeutes > Tolypeutes matacus. The sequence goes on along the minus strand of JAKSZT010054568.1, from coordinate 5,238,439 downwards.
GGGAGCCGCGCTACCTGACACGGGGCACTGCTCACGTGCCGTGAAGGAGGACTGGCCGAGGCCCCGCTCGCGCCCTGCACAGACGCGCCCTCCACCTTTGCTTACCCTCCACCCCCTTGTTGTAAGTGAGACAAGAGATCTGACGGCCTGCCTGAGACGACTCAGCGTCTGTGACTTTGAGCACGGGAGAGCGGGAAACAGCAGGTTCTGCCACATCCCTGGCCTCGGATTCCTGACCGGTGGCAGCCGGGCTCTGCGGGGGAAAAGGAAGGAGTGGTCTGTTGAGGTCAGCGCCTCCCGAGGCCTCCCGGGAAGGCCCTGAGCTGGGGGCTGTGGTGGAGACCCAGGGGCCCGGCTGTGGCCTGGGGGTGAGCAACAGTCGGGGGGCAAGGAGGACGAGGGCAAGGCGGCATCGCCACCAGCCGACGGTGGCCGGACCGGGGTGGCATTTCAAACCGCAGGACCTGGGGAGGCTGCGGGGGTGGGGAGGAGAGCCTGAGCAAGGCCTGAACAGGCCGCGGGGATGGGAAAAGGTGGGGTCCTGGGAAGGAAGAGGAGAAGGTGCGGGCCTGGGATGTAGCAGGTGGCAGGGATTGTCCTCGGCGCGATGCACTCTGACCATGTTGAATGGTCCTGTGCCGAGGGAGACTCGACCAGAGAATGCTCAGGCCACACTGCTGCTGGACTGGGGTCTCCAGGGGGCCTGTTGTGGAGGCCAGCCCTTGGACACACAGCTCTTGCGGGGTGGAAGGAATGCTGCAGAGCTGGGTGGTGGCCTCCAGGCCCGGGCTGGGCTCTCCCTGGAGCATCTGTGACCTGGCCTCCCAGAGAGCTGAGGGAGCTGCAATGGCCCCTACCTTCTGACAGACACAAAGCAGAGCTGGTTGTAAAAACTTAATTAAATGCAATATTTTAACAAGAAATTCCAAGAACAGAATGCCCTGCTCGTAAGCAGGCCATCACAGACATAAAAGCTGATGGGAAGCGTGTGTTCTGTCCAGCAAGAAAGAAGATAGTGCAGAGAGGGGCGAGCCTGGCTGGTTCCTGGGGTCAGAGGCGAGCGGGGCAGGGGCCACCCCGTGGGGCTGTGGCCCCTTGGCTGGGGAGAGCCTGGGGTCCTGACCACAGTTCATGCTGAGGACCTACTATGGGCCAGGCTGTGTGCAAGGCTCTGGGCGTACAATGCACTCCGCGTTCCTCATGTGACCCCGTGCTCTGTGAGAGGGGATGCTTTACAAGTTGAAAAGCAACTTGAGGGAGGAGAGGTGACCCCCCTTAGGTCACAGGGTACGACTGTGGCAGTGCCAGAGCCACAGATCCAGGCTCCTTTTATCCCCTGACCACAGCTCAGTTAGAAGAGACCCCTCGAGGAAGCACGGCTGCCCTGGCAGTCCCTAGATTGCAGGCTGGCCCAACCCTGGGCCCCTGCAGGGCTGGGATGTGCCCCCGTAGCGTCCCCTGGGGGAGCACAACCAAATCCTGTCCTATAGCGGCTCAGGCTGAGGGAGGGCAGGCTCCCCATCTCTGAGAAGGGGGCTGCAGATGAGAGTGGTCATGCAGGTTGACCAGTGAACTGGGCCAGCACGCCTGAGGGCCAGAGGGAGCATAAGGCCTGCTGGAGAGGGATAACGTCAGCTGTGGACAGACCGCCAAGGTGAACAGAACTCACATGGGGGCTGGACAGTCTGGGAGGGCTTCCTGGAGGCGGTGGGACTCTATTGGTTCAGAAATCAGCATACAACATAAGTGACTCCTTTTGAGGCAGAAAAGTTGGCTTCAAATTCTACTGCCTACATTCCCGTTTTCTTCCATTAAGCACAGAAGGGCAGCCGGCAGGGCTGTTCCATTGGAACCCGCATCCACAGCGCATCTCGGTGAACAAGGCTGCGACTTTCGCTGACCTTCCCCTGTGTGGGTCATCACTGCAGCAGCACAGGAGGTAGTGGTTCCGGTGGGGCCTTGTCCTGCAGGTGCCTGGAGACAGCAGGCACAATGGGGCTCTCTTTGCCCAGACTGCCTTGTCCCAGGAAAATGGTGTGAAAAAAACCTGAAAGTCAGTTGGAAGACATGGCAGGTACGGCCCCGGGTTTATTTGTGAAAGGAAAAGACCTTAAAGGTGTCTGCAGCTGGCTCCTGTTGGTCTGAAAGGAAGGCAAACCCTTTCCTGGTAAGAGGACTGTTTCCCTTCAATGAAACATCTCACTGGGTTTGTTGGGTATAAAATGGGGGGCCTCGCCCCTTCACCAGACCTAACCTATAGAGAAGAGGTTTAGCTAAAGGGAGGTCAGTGTTCTGCATTCCACAGTGACAGGAGCACCCCTCTGCTGGGTGGGACATTCAGGGCCAAGGGGAAGGGGCTGGATCGAAGGGGCCCTGGAGAGACAGAGCAGGTGGCTCACAGGACGGCCGAGGAGCCTCAGGAGGGCATGTGGGAAGGAGCTCAAACTGGTTTATTCGGATATTTAAAAGGAGGAAGCCCTGCAGATTGGAGAATGGGGGGACAACCAGGCAGCCCACCCTTGGGTAGGTAGCAAATTTTGGCCTTGTATTTCTGTGTGCTGGGCTTGCTTAAAGTAGGATGTGCTGCACTACGTGGTTCAAATAAAGCCATGGGCTGTCTGTGCAGAGGGGAGTGACCCCCCGACTTCATAGTGACTCGGGCCAGTGCCAGAGGTGGGGCTTGAGCCCAGGGTCCCCATCAAGGTAGTGGCCCACGCAGGGCTTTTCCCGGCTGCCGCTGGAGAAGGAGAGGGAAGCGGCGAGTCACAGAGTTAATTATTCTCTGCCTGCCACCCCGGTGCCAAGGCTTCACCCTCCACCCGGAGCTGGGGGCGGAGGGACAGTGAAGGCTTGTGGGGCTCATACCCCTGCCCAGACGTCAGATAATAAAGCAGGCGGAGCAAGCCATCTGAGCCCAGAGGCACGGAAGCCGCTCCCTCTCTGTCCAGGAGAGAAGCCTAGAAGTACCACTTTCGTGTGAATGGCCAGTCAGCCAAGTGCTGAGCGAGGTGTTTCAGGGGAAGCCCAGAGAAGGCGGTGCTCGTTTCAGCAACCTCAGGACAGCCATCACGGGGAACAGAAGAGAACAGAAGAGGCCTGGGAGGAAGCCCGGGCCATGGCCTGCTGTGGGGCAGCGTCATCAACGCAAGCACGTGGCCTGCTGGTGCTCCAGAGGTGGCAGAGACGCTTTCAGGGGCTGGGAGACTTTTATTTTGCTCCTTGGAAAATCTCCCTTGGGAGGATGGGGAAGCGCAGTCCATCAGCAGGGAGGGCTGAGGCTGGCTCCACCTGCCTCGAGGCCCGCCTGTCCTTTGGGCTTGAAGACAGGGGAGTGCAGTGGCTCTCCCAGGGCCCCAGAGCTGCTGAGGGGCGCCTGGACATGTGCCGGGCACGTCAGGGGGTTTCTTTTCCCTTTTTTGTTTTACTTCAGTAATAACAGAATAGAACCCCATAGACGCATCACCCGGCCTAACTAAGACTCGGGCAGCGACAGCCTGTCGCGCTCATTCAGCCTCTCCCAGCCTTTCTCCGCCGATCTTGAGTTTATCATTCCCTTGCTTTAAGACTGGAATCCTAGAAAACAAGCGGTTTGGTTGTAGTTGATTTTAATATTATTGCAAGGGTGAAATCTGTTGTACTCACTCTTTGGTGCGTTATCTTTTTACTCAATATTATATTGGTGCATCTGTCCTGACACAATCAGTTTGTCCATTCTCCGTGTGCCACACACTCGATACACATGACTTGTTTAACCTTCACGACAACCCAGTAACAGGAGGGAACCACTTTTCTAGTCCTGCTCGGGGTGGATCCACCAACTCTTCTTTCATCAGCCCCACTTTAAAGATGAAATTGTGGGTTAGAAAAATCAAGTAACTTTCCTGAGGTTACACAACTCATGGATGACAAAACTAGAATTTGGCACCAGAGCCTGGGCCACCTTTTGAGAAGAAGACGTGCTGGTGGCCCCTGTCTTCCCTTCCTTAGACTGGTGGAGCTACAGGGCTGCACTGTCCCTTTCCCTCCTCTTTCGGTGCATCATGTAATTCCAGAAAGGATCTGACAATTCCAGCTCTGGTTCAGCCAGCCTGGCCCCGGGACAAGGGCCTTAGTTTTTCTGGAGATGCCCTGGGCCCCATGGTTCTACCTGGGTCTGATTCCAGCTTGGGTGGGTCCCACTTGATGACAAAGAAGAGGAGGAGTGGAGAGAGGCCCACCGAGGGCCTGTGGAGCACTGGAGGAGTTTGCTCTGTCGACCGAGCTGCCCTGTCCTCAGGCCAGTCTCCTTGCACAGCCTGACTCTGGACGTCTCTGCCCAGTGCACCTTGGTGTGTTTGCAGCACAACCGGTGTCCTAGTGAAAGCTTGAAGACAAGGGCAGGGACACACGTCCGCAGGTCACGTGTCAGCCGCCTCCACGTCATCCCTCTCGCCCCCAAATCGAGCCTCGGTGGTGAAATTGCCACAAGAGTCCGAGCTGACTGCTTCAGGCCCCAAGCATGTCTGCCTTGGAGCTGCTCAGACCTGAGGGAGGGGTGAGACAGCTTGCAGGAGGAGGGCAGGGCCCTTTCCTCGTGGGAGCATGTGTACCTACTCCCCCAACTTTTATGAAGGCCTGGAATGTTATTTGTTGGTGACCACCCAGCCATCCCACCAGCAAATGGAGCACTCTGAAGGGAGCTGGGCTGACCTCTTACTCCGAAACAGCAAGACAAGGCGATGAGCTAAGAGGTAGGGTCTGTTTCTGCACATTTATCTCTGGTTATTAGACACTTTTAGAGGGAACATCTGTTTGTCCACCCTGAATTCCTACTGCAAGCCCCGTTTGAGGGCCAGTTTGTCCCTTCCCTGACTGAATGGGGACTGAACCATAAATCAGTGTCAGAAGGGGGACCAAGAAGAAGAATTCAGAGAGGATTTTGTTCATCTCCCAAAAAGGGGGACTCAGGCTCCTCAAGTGGCTAGCCTTCAAGTGACAAGCAACAGGAAATGGAGGTCGTTCCAAGGGCACCATGTGGAGTCCCACTCACAATGGACCCACTGATGGCAAACAGCACCGCCAGGCTAGGTGGGACCTGGGAGTCAACTCAAAGCCCGCAACTCAATCCCACTTCGGGGGCTCTGGGGCCCTGCACTGTGCTCCATTGTTTCATTTCTTCTTTGGTTTTACACTCTGGATATTTGTTTTACAGGAAGAATATCTGTGTTTCTAGCAGCACTTTCCACGTCATCTCACAGTATGTTCTTTGGAGATGTACGTGTTGGCTCACTCTCAAGACAAAAGGCCGATGAATTGTACAACAGGATAAAGTTCTTCATATTCTAGTTAAGTTTCTAGAGATACTTATAAGTGCATAAAGTCCACACAATTGACTCCAATTCCCCCTTGACCCTATTCCTCTGGGTGTTGTTTTCCTAGCCCACACCTCCAATTTGCCTCCCTCCACTTGGACACACTACTGTGACTTGAAATTCACAGGGGATCCCCTAGACCCTTCCCAGCTCCGGTGGACAATGAGCCCACAGCTCTCACTTATAATCTCCCCTTCACCCCCTTCCTCCTGTTTCTAGACCTAGACCTAGAGCTCTTCAAGTCACCCAGGTCTGCTTTACTCCTCTCTCCGCGTTGCTCTTCCCATCCTCCCACAACCCCTCCAATCCCCACACCAGGGGCTTATGAGGGCAGCTCCGTTTCCAATAGCGTTTGCTCCCATTCCTTCTGCCCCAAACGGTCAGCCACCCGGTTCTGTCAATTCTCCTCTCGTGGTGCTGCCGGCGCCCCACCCCTCCTCCCCATTCCCAGCGCCCACGACTTGGCTGAGATCCTCATCATCTCCTACATGGGCCCTGACACAGCCTCATGCCCATGTCGACCCCTTTACAGGGCATCCTGCCCACGTTGCCATTTCAGGGTTCCTAATTCACAGCTCATCCCACCCTCTGCTCAAGCTCTTGCATTGGCTGCCCCTCCAGCAAGGCGTGCCGAGTCCTCACTCCAGCTTTAAAGCCCTCCACATGGGAAGCGGCTGTGGCTCAATCAGTGGGGCTCCCGTTTACCATATGGGAGGCCCCGGGTTCGGTTCCCGGGGCCTCCTGGTGAAGGCAGGCCCGCCCGCACGGCGTGGTTAGCTGACCCAGCGAGCACAAGCAGCAAGGGGGGGATAAATGAATAAATAAATAAAATCTTTAAAAAAAAAAAAAAAAAGCCCTCCACAGGCCTGTCTCCCTTACTTTCCCTATGCGCTGAAAAGGCGATCACTCTGTGTCTTCTGAACTTAGCAACCTGCCTTTCTTTGCACGTGTTTCCCCCCTTATCTGCTTGTCAAAATCCCGTGTATCTTCAAGATCCATTTCAACCTTCTCCGTGAGCACTTTGCTAATGCACACTCTTTCCTGTTTCAAGCGTCAAGCACTTTGTTTATACATGAGACAACACAGGCATCCCACCTCTGATAGACAGATGGACAGACGGACATCCAGGGACTGCACCTTACTGATCTCGGCTTCCTCTCCAGAGCCTTTCACAGTGCTTTTCACACAGCCACGTTGAACGAATGTCCCTTCAGTTGTGTTGATCTCCCTCCTCCTCTCCCTCTCCTCACCATCAACTCCTTCGGATGATCACTGACTACTAATGGCGCTTTGTTTCCACACAGTTTAGGCGACAACACTCTGATACATCTATCATTTCAACTGATTTTCTTGAAGAGTAGTGCACGGTAGGCAGGATGGATATTCTCTCCATTTTACAGAGAAGAAAACCGAGGCTCACAGAGGGGAAATAATTTGCCCAAAGTCACACGTAAGTCAGGAATGCAGCAATGGATACAACCCGGAGAAGTATCCTGATACCCAGTAGAAGACCCAAGAAGAGAGAAAGCAAAATCTGAGCCCATCAAAGGTTCCCTTCCTCCAAAGTCCTTGAGCAGAGGGAAGACATGCTAAGGCAGCCAGGGGCACCTCCCTGAGGAACACTGGCCAGGAGCCGGCAGGGGGCAGTGTGGTGGTCCCACGAGCAGTTTGGACCTGTGGCTGTTTCTCCTCCTCTCAGCCCCACGTAAAGAGATCTTCACGTGAGCACAAGGAACCCCCCACTGCCTCCTCCCCAACAAATTAAGTTTGTGTTCCAGGCCTTCAGCCGAATCCTCATTAGCCTCTTGCTGCTCCTACCTCATCAGAGAAGCTCTTGCAGAACTATGCCTGGAGCCACTCAGATGTGGTATCTGGGGTTTGGGGTCTAATTCCGCCCCTTCTTCACCCTCAAAACTGACTGCTCATTTACCCAGTGCTTCCCTTCCTCTGTCCCTCCCTCCCTCCACCCATCGACTCATTATCCAACAGCCTCTCCTCGACTCCCAGATCCACGCATCACCATGTACCCCACTTCCCTAAGCCTCTTCCTGGCTCCTCGGTTCCAGACAGAAGAATCCATCCAAGACGCCAAATGGCTAATGAGTTTCCACCAAGAGAATGTGAAGGTTTCACACAAAAATGTTGGAGGTTGAAGGTAACTTTGGATGAAAAGGGTTTTTTTCCAAAGAGACATCATACAGGAAGGGGTGGGGTGGGGTGGGGTAGGCGAGGGCAGTAACCTCCCCCGGGTCTTATTCCCCAGATGTAACACTCTTTGTCCTTCAGTGCCCTTGAAAGGAAAGTGCCATTTTATATCTAACTTCCCCAGTGAAATTAGGAAATTAGTGATAGTGGAGTTGCAGTTTTCCCTGCTGGAGCTTAGCTCACATGCTCTGCTGGGAGGTTCCCCAGGCTTAGACTCCGACATCGAGGAGAGCGAAGGTGGCAGGGGAAAACCCTTGGCCTTAGATTACCCTTGGGAGTGTTAAATGTTAGGTTTGGGAATATCAGGGAATTCGCGAACATAAATGTATGCTCGGCTTCAGAAATGTTAGGAACCATGCCCGTTTCTCCTTTCTCATCCTCCCCGCCTTTGGCCAGAATGGATCCTGGATGAGCTGCAGGGAGACTTCTGAGGTCCCTGTTAGTAGGAAGCCCTTGGGGAGAGGACTTCCTGGCCATCCCTGTCCTCTCCCAGCAGACCAGTGAACTAAAGGGCCTGCTGGCTCATCCCAGAGGCTGAGAGAGCCCCTCCTGGCCAAGGCAGGCTGGTTGCCCGGGAACACTGTGACACCCTGTGGGACATAAAGGAAAGTGAGGCGTTCCTTGGGATCAAATTATGTGAAAGCCCTTAGGAATACTTTTTCCTTCTCACTTGGAAAATGCAATTCCTGAGACCACTCAGTTACCTCATTTTTAGGAGGTAAAGTATTTCCCCCTACAAATACTTCCTCCCCCTCCCTTACTCTCACTCACACCACAGTATGTGTTTTGCTAGAGGGTGTGAAGTGCCAGAACATTTGAGTCAATACCCTGATTTTGCTTCTCTTTCAACACGAATCGGCCGCTTTGAGTGGTACGACACACAATCCAGAGCTCCTTTATTAGGTTCTCCCCACCTCAAGTTGAGCAAAATAACTCAGATCCTGATTTGCTTTAACTTGCAAAAATGCAGTTCCCCAGAGTTCAGGTGCCAGCTTCAGGACAGGTGTGGCTCACCTGGAATCCTGCTTGTACTCAGCGGCCTCCTGCAGGGCTGCTCGTGGCCCAGCTGTGACCGAAGTGCTGGTCAAGTGACTCCTAGCAAGCCACCCCATTGCATTGGCCTTGCTCAGTGTAACGTTGTATCAGCATATACAGTTTGGATTTCTTATCCAACTCTGTGAACATTTAATTGGGGCAGAAGAATAAATGAGAATTGTTTTAGAAAGCATTAGAAGATGATAGTAAGTTCTCCTGGGACAGCCTTTATGTAGGGGTTCATGTCATAGGCGTTGGTTGACTGCAGCTTTTCCAGTAACTCAGTGATATATTTCAGAAACATGTGGTAGTTTTGAATGGACAGGTCAATCAATCTTGTGGAGCCGGCAATGAATTTTTCATAGCAATCAGAGAGTTGGTCTGAAAAATCCTGCAGTTTATATCTGAACTGCTGCTGGGAATCAGAAATCATTTTCTTCATTGCAGTGGCCCAGCTTTTAATTATTTCCTGAGCAGTGGCAGAAAGCTCTGCAACCTTCTCTTTCCCTTTTCCATCAGCATCAATAAGGATGCTAAGATATTCCTGGAGATTTTTGTGCACAGATTCTTCAACTTGATTCGAAAGTTGGGAAGCAAACTCAGCAGCCCTGCTTATGTATTTAGAATGCAAGTCTTTAAGGACTGCTAGTAGGTTCTGGATCTGGGTGATTACCATTTCTTCAAGTTCATAATAGTTCACTGTCCAGCCAACCATGCTTGGATCGAAATATTCTTCCTGAAGAGTCTTTATGTACTGATGGAGCTGCTGTAGCTCTTGAGAAGCTTCCTGAAATATGCTTTGAATAATTTCATTATATTTATCAAGGATACTATATAGGTATTCTTTCAGGAATGGAATATGTACATTGAAGATTGTCATGACCTCAGATTGGGTTTCATTAATGAGATAAGGAAGCATCTTCTCCTTTAAGTGTTTAATTTCACCTTCTGCATCTTGGAAAAGGCTTTGGAAAACTCCCTGAAGATCAGTTAGCATCTTTGTACTGTTGACAGACTGGAGGTCATTCAAGCCCTTTTGGACCTCTTGTGATAAAAATTTCAACTGTTTCACACCCTCCAGGAATACATCTATTAGTTTGTGGATTCTTGAATAAAAAGGGCTTTTGACCTTTAGGTCCTTGATAAATTCGGATTTCTCCTCTAGGTCTTGGAAATAGGAAATGAGTATTTCTAACCCTTCGTGGATTTTAGAATTGACCTGGGACAGGACCTTCCCTACCTCCTTTATCACCATGTTGCAGAGTTCTTCTCCAGTGTATGTCCCGGCTGCTCCTGGGAGCTGGAATCTGGAGACCCTCAGGAAATGAATGAGTGAGTCAATCAGTCGCGTGACTGTCCCACGGAATTCTTGAAGAAATCGTGCTAGGTGGCCATACATCTTATCCTTGTGTCCCTGGGCATCGGTCTGGCCCTCCTGAGCCCATAGTTCCCAGTAAAGTTCCTGGGCCTCGTCCTTCCACTGCCCGTAGGTCTGAGCGGTGCTGTCGGCTGCCCTCTGCAGCCCCTCGCTCACCTCGTCTACCCGCCTCTGCAGACTCCTTCTCAGTCGGGAAGATGCATCTCGCAGGTCCAGGCCCGTGTATTCCCGGTGGTACTTGTTGACATAGTCATAGAGTGCCCCCGTGGCCTTGGGCACGTTGTCTTTTAGAGAGTTTAGCAATCTGGAAGCTGCCTCTTCTTCCCAATTAACTTTGATCTGAATTTCATCATTTGATTCCTGGTAACTCAGTTCAGTTTTGAATATGTTGAATTTTTTAACTGGAGGAGACTAAAAGCAGCAAAAAAAAAAAAAGATTAAAAGAACATGTTTTCATATTGTGTAATATATTGTTTGAATAAAAAAATTTTTTTATGTATCCATTAAAATAAATAAAAAAAAAAATAAAGACTGGGAAAAAAAAAAAAGGTTTTCAATTGACCTTGATGACATTCTATGACACACGTAAACTTCATTTGCAGCTAAGAGTAAAGCTCAGAGGCGTTTTCATATTCTAAAGGAGAATTATCTTTCATGTATCAGTTTCTGGGTTTGTTTTTAAATAAGTCCACCGTTAATGCCTCTTTATCACATGCCCCAGAAAGGATGAAGATAAATGTGTGTGACATTTACACACCAACTTTACATTAAGGCCTTGCTAGGCTCAAAAGCAGAAGAGGGGGAGGTGGGGGAGGAGGAGAGGGAGAGAAGGGGGGAGGGGGGAGGATGAAGGGGAGAGGAGGGGAGGAGAGGGAGGAGGGGGAGAAGGGGGAGAGGAGGAGAGGGAGAGAAGTGGGGAGGGGGAGGATGAGG
>JAKSZT010054568.1:4983606-5227527 GCA_026826555.1 Tolypeutes matacus | reverse complement strand
GATGAGGGGGAGAGGAGGGGGAGGAGGGGGAGGAGGGGGGGAGGAGGCAGGAAAAGATGAATTGAGGAAAAAAAAAGAAAACATGCAGAGCCAATCTAGCAGAGACCTGGAAATCCACTATCAGGAGCAGCCACCCTCCAAGCCCACGACAGACTTCAGGAAAAGAACCTGATAATCACCCCCCTCCTCCCCGCTAATGGCATCGTTCATTTGGCTGTGGTAGAGCTAGTAAGCTACAGGAGGGAAATCGGGCTAGTAAACTACAGGAGGGAAATCATCTACCAGTTCTATTGTGAGGAAGATTTTTGAAGCTAAATTTCTGAAACCACTCTCTGAAAAATGTATTCTGCATAAGGTAGAGAATGCCCATGATTTAGTTGTCGAGGTATAACCCTCAGCTTTCTAGATTTGTCCAAAAGTAATAAAGTCAAAGGGATAATTAGGTGGAATGTGTGCCTCTAATAATCAAAATCAACGAGAGGCTCATTGTAATAATTTCTGGAGAATAGTCCCTCAGGAAAGAAGGTCAACCACTCTTTGCTTGTCTCTCACTAGTTTTGGAACACCCTGAGAGAATGCCTTGTACAGAATTAAATGTATCCACCCCAATTCTCTATTAGCTCTTGAGGTGTATAACCCATTCAGAGGGGCTCACCTGAGGAAGGTAGTAGACGTTCCATTTAAAAATATCATCAAGGACTTCCAAGCCCAAGCCCACAGTGCCCACGGCAGGGGAGTATGCTGAGGAGGAGAGGTGAGTCTCATTTCTTTGGTAGCGCAGGCAGACATCAGTGAACAGTGGACTGGTGATGTTAAGGCGAACACCTGTTTCCCAGGCCCTGGAAGCAGACAAGCAGATGAGTTATCATGAAAAGGGTAGAGAGACGGCAAAAGTCACAATGAGTTTTGGAAAGGTATGAAGTTTCAATAAGAGTTCCATACTGAAGTCCTTGATATTTGTCATCTTCCTTATAGTCTACATTGAAGTCACGGTGTGAAAATATTCCATTGGTCTCACACACTAACATGCCATCTTCTATTTTGTGTGTTGTCACAACTGTTAGGAGAGATTTTATGTTTTATTAAATTCACAACTCTGAGACATAGACATTCGCATTGTGAAAACTAGAATTCTGTCTTAACCAACTTTCTAACTTGTATGTTTGAAGCATGCAATGTGCAGGCCACATTTAAAAATTAATAAATATACAGAAGGATATATTGTTTGTCCTAAAATCATTACAGAAAAATCTAATTTCTTTGAACTGGTTCCTTTTGAATGTGACTAGGTTTTATACCACAAGGTTTTAACATATGGGGTATATAAGTTATCTCCCTCCCTCTTTTTAAAATTTCGCTATAGAGAGTAGTTGTGTCTCTAATTATATCTAAATACATAGTTACTTACTCAGCACTCACATGAAAACATGTAGTGTCTAATAGAGAAGTCAGAACATTTCCTTACCATTTAGACCATATTCCAGGAAATCTATGGTTGAGCCACTTGTGGATTTCAGGAATGTTTCAATATAGTCTGCTTTGTTTTTCAAGCCAGCACTCCAAGTGGCATTGTACAGGGGAGAGTCCACTTCAAAATGTGCAGTCAGTGCTCCGAAGAAAGGAATGAAAATCCCAGCAGGTACAGATAACTTAATAGAAGGGAGCTCAAATGTCTGCTCAGAAATGCTGATGGTTGGCAAATTGAAGTCTGCAATCTTGTTGGCCAGCTTATTTAGATCCAAGACAGTACTGCCAACTGAAATACTTTTTGGAAGGGTGAACTGTGACATATTTAACTGAGATTCAGGCACAGTTATCTCAAAAAAGGCAACTGTGGAGTCTTCTGGTTCAGAATATTTTGTTAACACATCAATTCTAGGGAACTTGACCGTGGGTAGTGTTGAAATGTTGAGGGCAAATGGTGGAGAACTTAGCTTCTTGCAGATTTTTATTTCACTGAAGTCAAGTGTGTATGATGGAACCTGAAGATCTGTAAATGGGATTTGGAATGTAGGAGTGACAAGAGCTGAATTTGGATCATTGAGTTTCAGTCCGGGGATAATGAATTCATTGGCCAGTTCTTGCACAGAGACAGAGAGAAAATAGCCATTGGGGTTTTTGGTGTACACAAGGGCAGTTGAAGCACGAAGGTACTGTCTTTTGTCCATGCTGGTGGTTATATCCAGCTTTAGGAGGTCCCATAAGCTCTTGTCATAAACTGGTAGGATTATTTCTTTAAGGAATGACAAGCATCCTCCTAAGGATCCTGCAATGTCAAGGCGTACCTCTTCTTGGTCATTGGAAAGCTGCACATGGTTCTGGAGAGACCCAGAACAGACCTGGACCTCACCTGTCCAGCTGACCTTCTGTTTCCCAGTGTTAGCATCCAGGGCCAATTCTTGGCCCAGGTAAGGGATATCAAGGAGGGAACTGGGTTGCTTTGCACGGACCTGAACAAGGGCTGACATTTTCCATGGGGAGAGTTCCAGGGTGGCTTTGCTTGTGTGGTCTCCATGAGTTAAGAAGAGGCCTTTGAGTGATAAACGGTTTATCATATTGCGTTCCCAGACAGCATATATGCGTTGGAGAGTGGCTTCTCCAGCAAAATTTTCTTCAGTTTCAAAATTCCAGATACCATCGACTTTGGAAGCCCCTTGCAGCTTCACTGAAGACCGAGTGCCCTTGGAATTCAAATAAGTGCTGGCCTCACTGGCAATGGTCCCGGAATATTCCCGTGAAAGGACCACACCCTTGACATCGCCTTTGGTAGACGACTCAATGGAAAAGTAAGAGGTGAGGGTTTCTAAGCTGAGCTTGTGCTCAACTGCCCCTTTAGCAGTAGTGTGCAGCTTGGAAGAGTTGAAGTCATACTTTAATTCAATGGATGAAGAGATTGTGGGTTTGGACTTGGTATTTCCATTAAGATCTTGCTTGAAATTCATTCTCAAAATTGGGCTTTGGACTTCTGCGGTTGTTGTCACTGATGCTTCCATGTTTTTCTTATTTAAGCTAATGGTACTGTCATGACTGCTTTCCAGAAATTTGTTACTCAGAGACAAAGCCGTGGCTAACTTCAACCCTCTCTTCCTGGTCAAGCTCGAGGTGCCCTCTAATTTGTACTGCAGTGCATCAAATACGGAAGAAGAGGAGGAAAGGAAATGAGCCACAATATCTGTCTGGTTATAAAGTCCAGCATTGGTATTTAGGGTGATGACAGTTGACTTAAAGGAAAAATCATAGGTAATATTGCCCATAGCTGGAATAAAAATGTTGCTCAAGGTACTAAGTACCGTGAGATCTGGAAGGGAAAGCTTGCGGAGATTCCTAGGGACATGGAGAGCTGGCAGCTCTAGGGACGGCAGGACTAAGGTGTATGACGGCATGGAGAAGTCAGAACCTGGGATGGTGAGGCTGGGGGTGCTGATCTCTTTGGGGATCACGTAGCCGAAATCCAACATCTCTATCGTGAATGGAGACACCTCGATGTTGAGGACTGGCAGAGTATATCCAGGAATTCGAAAGGTCCTGGGGAGTGTGTTGAGGGATCTTTCAGCTTTGTACTTTTCAAATTTAATTTTTGCTTCATTATAGGACTTGGAAAGAAAATCTAATGCCTTGTCTCTGCCTTTCTCAAAATGCCGGTTGAAGGATTTGATGTTCTGGCTGATAAAGTCATAAACTATATGCAAAGGAATTGGGATGGAATGCTTGTCTTTGTTTTTCTTGTACTGAGCCTTGACACTGAAATCAAATGATTGCCTTGTTGTTCTCAAGAATTCCTTCAAGCCTGTTTTTTCCCATATGGAGAAATTTTGCAACGGAGGAGTAGTGAGTGGTGTGTAAAGTATAGTCATTTCAGGAATTGTTAAAGGAATGTTTAAGAAATCCAGGTTGGCCTCTCCATTTATTCCTATGTGACATTCTACACTGTTCTCATTGTTCCCAGCAGAGAAATTTTGATTGTACTTGTACTGATTGAACCTGCCACTTGCCTGCCAATTTGTTTGCTGGACATGAGGACTCAGGAACAGTGCATAGTTATTCAGAAAGTCTATCTTCCCCGACAACTTTAATGGAAAACTCACTTTCAAATTACCTTCATTGTTTGTGGATGTGGTAATCTCATAGGGCTGTGCTGAAAAGAAGAGAGAATTTTTCAAAGTTCCAATAACTTTTCCATTTAAATGTGCATCATGGCTGCCAGTCACCTCTGCCTTCATATCTCTAAGCAGTGCCACCCCTTTCACAGTTAGCTCGCTGCGGCCCACGTGCTGGGATTCGACTTCCGACTGGATTTCAAATCTAGAAAAATTGAGGATGCGAGATTCAAAAACCAAGTTTTGGCTTACTCTTAGGTGTTTGCTGTTGATCTTATTGGACAATCCAAAGGAAGTGGTGGGTCCTTGCACAGTGAAGCTCATTTGTGACTCATGCGTTCCCTCATCTGAGAATTTGGGATAGGCCCATTTCCACGATCCTGTTCCGGAAGAAGCCCACGTTACATGTCCAGCTTCCAACAGCGTCTTGATTTCGTTGCGCAGGTCAGCCTGACAGGAGAAGTGCAGGGTGGGGATGTTCAGTGTGTGGACATACTTTGTGCTGCTGCCCAGGGTAAGCCGCTTGTTGATCTTGACAAGCACACTGCTGCTGAGCTCCAGGGTGTTTTTTTCCGTGTGCAGACTTGCCACTGTGTTTGATTTTCCCATGAGAGTGCTTCCAAGCACCAGCGCTTCACTCTCATGCTCTGTCCTAAGGTACCTGCTGGAGAACATCACAGATTCCTTCACAACCAGCTGGTCAACCTCAGGGTTTGAAAGTTGTGCATTTGCTTGAAAAGCAAAAGTAAGAACTTCAAATTTGGATTCTCCTTTGGCAGAGATGGAAGCCACAATCTCTGCCTTGTTCGCCGAAGTGGTTACATTCTGAATGCCAGCGTTTGTGTCCAATGTAAAAAGGGGAGACTGGATTTTCAAAGTGCCAGACAGCTTGCCAAAGGTAGGTACTTCGACTGTGTGTGAGATGCGGGGAAGCTGGAATTCTGGTATGTGAAGATCGGGAACCTGGAAACCTGTAAGGTTGAGATTTGGTATTACGACTTCTGGAATTGTGAGTTCTGGTAGATAGAAGTTTGGCAGAGTGATTCTACCAAGAAGGGTGTCATCCACCTTCAGATCCCTTAGATACACTTCTGGAAGTGGCCACTGCAGCTCACTGTTCAGCATTTGGTCAATGGTTCGGATTATCTTTAACTTCATTTCTGCCAAGTCAATTGTAAACGAAGGAACATGGAAGGTATTAAGGATGGTAAATTCTGGTATGGTGAACTTGGGTGGGATACTTACATCTTTTAGCTTTTTGAAATTTATCTGAACTGACTGAATTCTCAAATCTGTCAGGGGAACTATGAAGTCAGGAGTCTGAAATGTGCCTTCCTGAAGAGCACGGAGGCTGACTTCAAAGGCAGGCATGGTCCCGAGGACGGTCTGGATTTCGGGAACAGTGAACCCCTGTTCTACCAGTGCTTTCAGGTTTTCAGCCCAGTCTTGGATGGAATACTGTTGTGCAAAGTCAGCTAGGTTCTTAGCGGCAAGCACCCACCAGTCAGAAACATAAGTGACAAGCGTGCTGTAAGCCTGGCTTACCAGGGCCAGGTATCGCTGAAGTTCCCACTGAAGGTCCATTTGATACACTCGGTCTCGTGCATCTTCAAGGGTCTCTTGGAATTTGGCTTTCATATAATTTAATGCTGAACCTAGGGCATCGTGTGACCAATCGATGAGTGAGGTTATTTTGGTGTCCTTTAGGGTTTCCAGATAGGCTGAGATCATCGCTTTCACCTCCTCTGCAAACAATTTTACTGCTTCAGCTTTCTTTGGTAGTTCCAGAGCCTTTATTTCATCATTAATTCTCAGAGTCACCTCATGAATTTTGTTATTGGTCTCATCCACAAACTGGTTGTAATCAAATGATCTTAATTTCTTTACCAAGATGTCAAGGAATGTGTTTACTTCTTCCATAAATTTTCCAAAATTCATTGCTTTAAGTTTCTTAAGAGCATCATCAATAAACCCAACCAATTTCTCAAAGTAATCTTTTATGTCAACTTGTTTTATGACATCGCTGAGCTTCTGAATGGTCTCCGTCAACTTATATTGATGAGCCAACTGTACTGATTTATCCATTAAAACCTGGATTTGCTGGTCTACTTCATACTTTGTAATTAACTCATGGACTTTAGCACTAAAAGCATTGATTTTCTCAGTTACTTCAAATTCTTCAATGATACTTCGAAAAATGTATTTCAGTTGCTCAATAATGTCCTTTATTCGTTCAGTTAGAAATGCACTTCTTAACTGATCTAAAAGCACTATCAAATCAGCAGCCTCAACCTGCTCTTTTAGCTTTTTGGCAAGCTGCTGGATGTCTATATTCTGAACCTGTGTCTCGATCTCTTGCAATTTTTCTTGTATCTGGATTCTGATTTGATACTTAGCATCCACATTTTTAATCCAAGATGCAGAAATGCTTCCAGTTTGGTTAAAATCAAGCTTTTCAATAAGCACATATAAATGATGGATTGTTTTTACTAAATTTACATGGATATGATAATGTTTGTCAAGAATTTTCCATTTTTCAACGATTTGATCAATAATCTTAGCAACAGCGGCTTTAAAATCATGTAGATCATAATTATCTTTAATATACTGATCAAATTGTATCACATATGTCTGTAGTTGAGAGAGTTTTTCATTAAAGCTGATTTTAGCATCATCCAATATAATCTGCAGATCATCTGTTGTAATTCTATAATTTTTGGTGAAAGCAGCTACTTTTTCCTTGACATTTGTAACTCGTCCCTCCCAATTTAATGTGTTCAGATAGTCAGGAACTTGCTGTCGGAGTTTGTCCAGGGCTGCTCTGTATTTCCTCATGAACTGATCAATTTTGATGCGTTTCAATTCTCTCTGTAGGTTTTCTAGCAGAGCTATCATTGCCTTTTGATTCCTCTTAAAACATTCTGGCAGGGTTTTCAAGAACGGGAGGTTGATGGTGTGTGCATTTTGGCTCTTATCATATTTCACAGAAGCAAACACAGTGAATTCTTGGGGCTGCTCCACCACATCCCGCAACAGCAGAGCGTCGATGACGTTGGCTGGCTCACTGAGCAAGAACGGGACTTTAATTGGCACGTCCAGCACCGTGAGGTCAGCCAGGGCTCGTCCTCTGAGCTCCACCCCTACTTTGTCTTTAGTGTTGTATGCATCAAAGTCCTGGCTGTATTCGTTGTTGTCCAGTTGAGTCTTGAGCTTCCAGGTGCCTGTCTGCTCACCTGGAGTCAGCAGGGCACTGACTTTGTGATCAAGAACAGTACTGAGGCTTTTTCCGGACATGAGATGGTGACCGGTGGCTCCCTTGTAATCGTGAGAGAAAGTCAGGGCCAGTGGCTCTGCTTTCAGCAGGAATTTGCTATAGAGCTGCCCCGTGTGCTCCCCCCAGAGAACCAGTTTCCCGTTGCCATTTGTGTGTGCATCGATTGTCACTGTAAAGGGGGCCAGCGCAGAGTGGAACACATTGCTGAAGTGCAGCGAGTCTGAATTATAGCTGGTGCTGACGTCAACCGCGGAGGCCAGTCCCGCAATGTCTGTGTTGAGCCGGTGGCTGAACTCTGTACCCCGGATCTTAGCCACGGTGTCCGCTTTATAAGTGGCCGACAAGCCGGCGTAAGAAGCAGTGTAGATGTGCTTTATTTCATCATTCTGGTAGGCTCCTTTTATGTTGCCACCCACACTCAGCTTCAGGGGCTCCAGCCGTAATTTCCCATTGCTGGTCAAATCCAGGGAGCCGTACTTCAGGTCCTGGTTTAAAGTGGTGACAAGAGAATAGGGCTGTAGCAATAAATTAAAATTTTGCTTGTAAAACTTGTCCGAGCTATAAATGTTGTCAAGTTTTGAAGAGAGGTCTAGCGATAGCCCTGCAATGGTCAGACTGTTTGCGTAGTCAAGTTTCATGTCCGCGTAGGAGCCCATCAGGTCATCTGAAAGCTTGAGTCCCTCTTTGCTGAGTTTAAAGTTGAAGATGTTTTTGCCGTCGACACCCAGAACCATGGCCTGATAAGCACTGCCCAGTGAGACCTCTGCGAGGGTGGCTTTCCCGTCTA
This sequence comes from Tolypeutes matacus, assembly GCA_026826555.1. NCBI lineage: Eukaryota > Metazoa > Chordata > Mammalia > Cingulata > Chlamyphoridae > Tolypeutes > Tolypeutes matacus. The sequence goes on along the minus strand of JAKSZT010054568.1, from coordinate 5,219,369 downwards.
GGCTGAGTTTTGCATAGTGCTCCTGGAAGCGGCCATTCGTGGTTAATTTCACTGACGTCCCCGATGGGCCGAGCCCCGCGTTCAGCTCATTCTCCAGCACCAGCGGGCTGTACTTCAAGTTAGTAGTCGAGCTGGTCAACAGGCCGTCTCGGCCAATCCTTAGTGTTGCCTTGTGTGCACCGCTGTTATCCCTGTCCATGCCCAAGACGTCAGCATTCAGTTCCAGACCCTGGGAATTTAGTGATCCGGAGAGCATGGTGAAGAACCTCAGTGACTTGTAATTGGCCTGATTCTCGGAACGCAGCAGGGCATTCTGCCGGGAGAAGGTCAGATCCACTTTGCTGGAAGTGGCAAAGTCCTCGTACTTCCCATTGGTGTCGGATTTCAGAGTCAGCTCGTAGTTCTCATATTTCAAGGAGGCTGCGTTTTTCATGATGCCATCCTGCAGATCAGAGGTGGAGGTGAGGGAGAGGGCGCCATCTTGGTATGTGCCCATTATCTGGTTGGTGCCGTGGACATAGGAGGAGTTGAAGCTCAGGTTGGACTCTGCGCCTAGCTGACCTGTGCTGGCATCCCTCTGGTAAGACAGACCGTAGGTGCCTTTGGCATAGAATGAGGAGACTCGCAACTGCCCATCAACCTTTACTTCCTTGATGTACAAATGCTGTTTCTTTTTTGAGTCCAAATGGACTGAAGCAGATATCTGGGGTCCCCAGGCACTGGATGTATCAAATATTAGTAAACCTTTCGAGGCTGGATTATTTCCTCTTTTTTCTACATGACTGAATTTGATATGTGAATCCAGAAATTTGTGGCGAAGAGTTCCATCACATGATAATGTGAAGGCATTCCTGTGGTCATACGTTGTTTCTCCAGATCCTGACATAAAAAATGAAAAGCCACTGATTAAATTAAATAATACATTTCCAGAACAATCTCTATGTTGCAAGTGTTTCAATAATAAAATCTGGGTCAAGTCATGCAATTGTCTCCATTTATAACAGAAGCGTATACCCTGCTAGTAAAAGGCCTTCTTCCAGGAAGTTGTCCTCTTTACCACAAACCAGGTTGGACTAGTTCCCTTAATCAAGTGCTTCCACTGCACCTTATACTTTTACCTTACATCCTATCCTAGCACTTCCCACAATGAATTATGCTTGCCAATTTATCTGTCTGCCTTCTCGGCCACTGCCTAGTAGAATACTTGATTCATATTATGTGCCCAGTAAATATATTTATTGATATATTGATTGAATGAATGAATGAATGAGTGAACAACTGAAGGAGAAGGCATCCGAGTAGCAAGGAAAGCATCTGTAAGAAAGTCCAAGTCTCTTCCTTCCTGGAGAAGGCCCTCCTAGCAGAGCCTGCCCTGGCTTAGCCCTGTGCACCCTTGACTTGATGGTCCTCCTGCAGGACGAGCCCCTAAAATCCGGTTCTTCCTTCCCTTTCTAGGTCCACCCCACACCACAGTCCTCACAGCCTCAGCCCTATGCACTCTGCCTCCTCTAACACCTTCCTCCCTGGAACGCCCGCCCCGGAGGCGGTCACGCCACTACCCTGAGACTCAGTTTCCCCACCTACACAGTGTAGAAAATGATGCTCTGTTCCAGTGGAGTTGGTGTGACTGAATGAGCTCCTACATGCAAACATGCTATTTCAAGGTAAAAGAAATATACAAACGGATGGTGTGATTGCTACTAAATGATCAACAAACATCTTGAAAGCTTTACTTTTAACAGGCTGTGTGACTCTGAGCAAACAATTTCAATTTCATAATCTATATAAAGGGGATGCTATAAGTTCCACCTACCTCCATCCCCCCAAGTTGCAATAAGATCAAATCAGAGAATATATAAATAATGCTTTCACTTTCCAAGCCCAACTATTTCTAAATTCCAAACATGGAAATCTTGTAAATGATACAGATCATATATAATGAATCTTTTTGTTCTTTAACAAAATAACTGAATCTGAAAGAAGAGCTAAAAGCAAGCATTACCTGTTTTTTTTTTAAACTTTCCTGAATTTCCATTTTTTTAATTAAAAAAAAAAAGGTGTTTGGAGTTTTTAATGGAAATTTACATATCTATATCTCTGTAGCACCAGAACAGCTGTTCTCAGAACAGACTAGCTAAATAAGTTGAAGGAAGGGGTCAGTCCAATCTGTTATTTGGTGACCTCAAAGGAAATAGTGTATTGGATTATCTTTTTTTTCCTATCTAACTGTCTGATGTGGAACAACTTAAATATGGGAATGGGTCAATTCCTACCGGCAAAATAAAAATTGCAAAAATCTGAACATATCTCCAGCAGTGAATTCAATCAGTTAAATTAGAGTCCTATTGAACTCTGAATCTCCCAAACGCTTTTCCTTGAGTTCTATGGAAAATGGACGCAAGTCATTGCCCTTTTCCATGAAAACATAGTAGTCAGAATGCTAAGTAACCATCCGCGAAAAGCTATAGGTATCTCTGAAAATACCTGGCTATTTCATATTAATTAATCAGGAAGGTTCCGCTAACATTTAAAATGTGCCTGCACCGAGCAAGGCGAGAGTAGGACAGAGAAGAGCAAGGAGGAGCTCCAGCCTGGGCTGCAGCGCGAGGCGTGTCTGAGCCCGCTCACCTTGCACGCTGTAGGAGAGCAGGTCGACCACAGAGTCCGCCTTCACATGGTACCGAGCCTGCAGGCTGAAGCGGTCGGTGCTGGTGTTGCCGCCGGTGTAGGAGGCGGACCAGTTGTACAGGTTGCTGTAGACATTGGTGGCGAGGTCCAGGACACCCACGAGAGGCACACGCAGTTGATACAGCTCGGGGATGGTAAAAGTGGGGATTCGGAACTCTCGCGATGGCAGGTGGAATCCCACAGACTTGAAGTTGAGTGCTGGTGTCCGAATACTCTCTAAGATCTTTAGATCTTTGGAAGATTTGCCACCCAAAGGCAGAGGAATCTCAACTTTCACACTGTTCTTGTTCAAGGTATATCTGACCCGGCCATCGCTGGAATGACAACAAAGACAAGGTCCCCACGTGCAGACGTCAAGAACTCAAAGCCCTCTGCCATCTGACCCTCCAAGCAACACCCGATCTGCCCCATTCCCAAACCCACACCGTGCCTTTCCTCGTGCTACTCTCTGTGCTTGGATTCCTTTGCTCTTAATGCTACCTGCCAAATGCTCAAGGCCATTCACAACCCTTCCAGGAGCTGTTCCTTATCACCGCCGCCCCACCTAAGCCTTAGTCAATCCCCCTCATTCTTGGAGTCGCGTAGACCCCTGTACTTGTCTTAGCATGCCATAATTCTGCTTATCGAATTAATAATTATTTGTTCATTCATTCGTGTCCACACAAAGGTGATTTATCTGGGAGGAAGGACAACACAGTATCTTTCACATGGAGGACACTTGACAAATATTTGCTAAACCAGTAAACTTGGGGTTTTAGAGCTTTCCCTAGCTGGTCATATTATCTTAGTGCATCAGACTTTCCGAATCTCACTGGTGTTACATGTATAGTAGGGATGACAAGGCCTTTCTGCTGACCTCACAGAGTGACGCTTGGATATCAAATGAGAAAAAAATACCCGAAAGCGCTCTGCAATCTTTTCAGTACTGTGCACATACAAAGGACGACTGCGATAACTAAGAAGAAGAAAGGACAGCAGGGCTTAAGACCATAAGCAGATAAGCTGTTTGCTGCACTGCTCCAGCAGGGGCTGGATGCTGCCTATTTAGGAAGAGGATGTACTGATCGCCCCCAAGGCCCTGTCCAATTCTAAGGCCCAGCGGTCCTGGCTTTACAGCCCAGCACAGAGAGGACTGTTGTTCGGGAGGGTTTCTGGGCACTCTGAAGCTGCTCCCTTTCCCCCTTATCTTCAGAGGGCCTTGTCCACATGCGGGCTCTGGCATACTCCAGCCTTTCCACGTTCATCTATTACACTTTGCCGCTCGGCTGCAGAATACTGAAAGACTCAGCTGACGCATGCCACTTGTTTTCTTAGCCCTGAGGCTAAGAAAAGAGTCTAGTCTTTTCAGTTCCTGCTCTGACGTTTTCATTTTCATGAAATAAAGCAATCAGAGCACGACACTTATTTTTTTTGTAAATATAAACATGTACCGAGCAGTATGGAACCTGACTTCCATGTAAGGATTAAATTGAACTGAAATATTCTCCCAGATTTCTGCCTTCATTCAATGCTCAATGGCTGTTCTGACCCTCTGTAGTGCAACAATAATTCCTCTAGCTGCTCTTTAAGTCTCAAAGTTAAGGAGTTATGAGTATGTCCTGAACAAAGGGGAGATATATGCTTTGAAAACGGAAAGGCTTTCAAATTCATGTGGAACAGCTGAAAATTATGGTTGCTGCGAATGAAACACCTTAGGGTGATGACACCCTAGCTCCCAGATTACGTTCTTAGGCTCATCCTAGCTGGGTGAGCCTCCCCTTTCTGACCTCATGTTAAATATTGCAGAAATTCACAGTGCTTAATGCTGCAGTACTCTAATCTCCTTAAAATGCTAAAATGATTTCACGTAAAAGGTGGCAATTAAAAAAAAATTTCATCAAAATCATGCCAAAGTAAAACCTTCCATTTACTTTGCATGGTTCAAGAAACTTCTCTGGTTTTTTTTCTTTTACCTTTTCAGGAATAGGTTTTGTGGGATATGCAAGTCCGGCAATCCCATTTTCTGTAGGTTCAACTCCTCTAAGCCACTGAGGTGGTCTTGCAAATTCTGGGCATAAGGAAGATGCCCGGATACCTTCTGAAGCCATGCGTTTGTTGCCTATAAAATGGGAGACGTGTTTTAGGGTAATGGACATGGGTGGTCCACAAGGTACAATGAACATTAGATAATAATCCAGTTTTGACAGGTCAGTTAGTAAGCAGGATGATCCACTGAAACTTTAAATATGTCACAGAAAATTATGAATTTTGGGCTTCAGGCCCTGATCTTTTCTCTGATGTTATAAAAGGAATATATAACCTAGACTTCTAGCCAGTGCCATGAAGCTTCCCCTGATACCTTTAGGCACCGCAAACTCTTCCTCTTAGTAGTGTCCATTGGTTTCCATCACACGTAGCTCATGCATGCATGAACATTTCTTTTGTTCCCCAAGAATTTTCTGGGGGCAGGAAGCATGCCTTATACATCTTTGGATACTCTTTTGCACCCAGCTCAGTGTTGAGTGTGTAATTAGTACTTATAATTACTTATAGTAAGTATAATGGCTGACTTATACTTACAACTATTAATTTGGACCCCATGTTCCTGAAAGTCATGTTTGTTTGAGGAACTGTGTGATCCAGGAGGCTCTTGGTGTACACATGCAAGCTTCTCGGATAGTCAGAGAGATCCCCCGGGAAGTGGGAAGCCACTTTTTTGGTATCCACGTTGGTGCCTGTCTTCCACTCGAATTCAATCTTCTCTTCATCTGAAAATGCACATGCGAAAGGGCCGTGAAAGGCACCGCGTCACCCCTAGACTAACGGCTCTCAACACCCCACGCTCTGTGCACAGTGGGCCGGGAAGCGCTCGTCTCGGGGGAGGAGGCACGTACCGTAGCGCCACGCCACCTTCTTGGAAACTGTTGAGCCACACGCCGTGGCAGATGAGTCCACCTGGAGGATCAGCTTTGTGGGGGACCAGTGGACCAGGCTCTCGCTCCTGGCTTCTGCTTGCAGACGGGGTATGGAGATCACGCCTTTGATTTTGCCTTCCTCTTTACCATCATAACTGGTGAAAAGAAAATCAGTGACAGCAATGCTCTTTGGGCCTTCCATGGAGACATGCAGGATTAAACGTGTCAAAGTTCTATGTGTGGTGATAAAAACTAAATATGAGAATGGCTTTGAGAAATTACCATAGAGGAGGCACATTAATTTCTAAAGCCAACACTCAGCACAGATTGAGGACTTTCCAGGGAGGTACAGGGTTGAAAAAACAGAAGGTTTTTCGAAGTGCTTTGAATCCAGCTCTACCATTTATTAGCTCTATTGCCTTGGCCAAATTATTTAACGCCTCTGAACTACCATTTCCTCATCTGTCAATAGGCAAAGCTCCCACCTACCTTGCACAGTAAACTTGCTGTGAGAACTGGATAATTTCTCAAAGCACCCAGTACAATGCCTGGTGAATAGCAAGTGCCCAATAAACAGTAGGAGGATGTATGGGGGCAGGTGTGGAGGAGCAAGGTGTGAGGGGCTATAGCTGCCACTCGAACTGCAGACCTGCTAACAGGGATGCACCTGGCTTGGGCACTTTACAGCTGAAGAGGAAGAAAGGAAAAAGCCACCAGGGCCTGCAGCTCAGGACAGATCACCCTGAGCCTTCCTTACCTCATGTGGCCGGTGAGAGTGACCTCAGTGATTTTCTTATTCTGCATGTCCAAGGTGAGCTTGTAAGACTTCTTTTCCTTTGCAGATTCATCACTAACTCTGAGGATCGTGCCAAGGTCAACGTCGAAATCAGGAATCTGCATTTCACTGGACAAAGTCATACTCTGCCGGTTATATCTGAACGTCAGAGAAGCCTCAGTCTGTTTCACACCTGCACGAGTGTACAAGAGCATTAGGAAGTTGTGTGGGAAGAACGAAAAAAAAAAAAAAGGAAAAAAACCAGGAGAGGAAGAGGCAGAGAAACCTCAAGTGCCTGATGTACTGAAATGAGAGCGGAGCTCAGGATTTTACCCCAAATTTCAACTCAGCAGTGTTCATACATTCATTCAATCTACACAAATTTATTGATTGCCTATTATGTGCTAGGTACTGCTCCTGGCACTAGAGAGACCTTGCCCGCATGAAGCTTACAGTCTGGTGGGGGGATATACAGACAATAAATGAGCATTTATGTCAGAGGGTGATAAATATTATGAAGAAAAGCAAAAGTGGATAAGAGGATAGAGCATAAAAAGTGAAGAGGTGCTCTTTCATCTGCAGCAGTCAGAGAAATTGTCTCTGTTATGGGGTCATGTGGACCTGAACGAAGAGAGAGGGAGCCATGCAGTTCTCGGGAGGAAGAGCATTCCTGGCAGAGGGAGTCGGAAACCCAAAGGCCCTGATGGGGAAACACGGCATGTCCAGGGAGCAGTAAGGGCTGACAGTTGTTCCGTGCAAGGCAGGCATGCCCCATACATCTACATTACCACCCATCGGGGAAGCCTCTCCTGGCTCCTTGCTGTCCTGCCTGGGTCCCCTTCTCCCTGACGCGTCCTTTCTTTGTAACAAGATTCCCATAGACTCGTCGGTTTTACACCTTTCGTAAAACTTTCACATAATTTTTCTTGCTGCATGCACTCCCCACTTTTACCTGTGGAATTGGTTTTGATCTTTTAATTTTATGAAATACTGTCCCTCCTTAAACATTTTCCAAAGTGAACACCTGAGCTTGCTCCATCCCTCACAACCAGCTTCCCCAGTAGCCTTCTCCATCTCAGTAAATGGTAACTCCATTCTTTAGTTGCTCAGGATAAAAAATCTTAGAGTCATCCTGATTTCTCTTATACTCAATGCCCAATGTAGCAGCAAATTTTGCCAGCCTGACCTTCAAAATATGGCCAGAATCAGACCCCTTCTCATACCTCCCCCGCCACTGCTCTAATCCAAACCACCACCATCTCTCACCCAGATTATTGCATTAACTTACCCATTAGTTTCTCTGTCCTTGTTCCCCTATAGCCTTTTCTCAACATAAATATAAATTAAATCATGAAAACCCTCTAGTGGCTTCTTATTTCATTCACAGTAAAAGTCAGAGTTCTTACCATGGCCCACATAGACCACCCTGTTTCCCTCTCCTTATCTCTGACCTCTTCTTCTACCACTTTCCTCCCTGATCTCTCTGCTTCAGCCACACTGGCCTCCGTCGTCCCTCCCTCCTCCTCTTCAAATATGGCAGTTATGTGCCAGCCGCAGGGCCTTTGTACATGCCTCTCAGTCTAGAACACTGTTTCCCACATGACTTATTCCCTTACTTCCTTCAGGTCTCTTTACAATGCTCAATCATTTTCAATCCCAAATGGCCCTGCCTTCTCCCATCCCACCAGCTCTCTGCACCCCTAGCCCACTCCCTGCTCTATTTTTCTCCCCAGCACTGATCTGACATTATAAAAATTAACTTGTTTGGTTAAACTGTGAGCTTCAAGAGGGTAGAGACTTAATCTTTGTTGTTCACTGTCCTAGCTCCAGCCTTTAGAACAAGCCTGGCACTTACACATTCAGTGAATGTCTGTTGAATACATTCAATTAACTTTGTTCTCCTTGTGAGTTTTGAATCTGGGACTGAGGGCAGAGATGGAGGAGACCTTTTCGGATACTTACCTTCTGCCTGAGCTATAAACTTCAGCATGTCCACCAAGGTTCTGCCTTCCTTCTGGAGTTCATAGATCGCGCTGGCAGTATATTGCTCTACCTCTCCTGTAGGCTTCAGCTCCAGTTCAAGTCTAAAGATGTTACAAAACAACTGTAACGTTAGAGCTCTTCAATGACCGTGATAATGTCGCCCAAAAAACTCAATTGCAAATATATATATATATATATATTTGGTCCTGATTTTAACACTGTCTCTTGCCCTTATGATAACCTTTATGGTCCCTGTGAGGCAGGGACAGACCCCAGGATTCCTGGAGTTTTCTGGACATGCAGAGCAGGACTTGAGCAAGCCAAAAACAAGCGGCAGAAGTGGGATGAGTCTGCAGACAGCAAGGAGCCCTCAAGCCTGGAGAAGGCTTTGAGCACACCAGTGGGTCCAGGAAAGCCATACCAATGTGTCTGGAGGCTCAGAAACACATGCTGAATTCAGAGCAAATTGGAATCTGTGATAGGATCTCTTCATCAAATGCTAACGGAGAAGGAGGACACTGTCCACAAACAGGTGCTTTTACAGGACTGATTGCCAACTGCCATGGGCATGGCTGCTTTGAGGGGTAGAAGAGAGTCACCTTGAGCTATTTTTTCTTTTAGCTACAGACCTTCCTTAGGGGTTATGACTCCTTCCAACCCTGCCTCCTTGCCCCACCCCAGCCTGTAGGGGCACCCAGTCCTAGAGCCAAAGTTTGGGTAGGGCATAGCCTCCTGAGGCTGGTGACTCTGGCCTACAACACACAGCAGTTTTTCTTTCGCCTCATGGGGTGGTCCCAGCATGACCGCGAGTGGCTGCTAGGCTGGACACGGAGCACCCTGACCTGCTGTCCCCCGTCAGCGGGTAGTAGGAGGAGGCGTCTGTGGAGCTGGCGTTGGAGTACGAGCCCGTGGTGCAGTAGTTCAGGCCAGGAAAGAAAGGCTTGCAAGCCGACCAGGACTGCCTGTTCTCAACTAGTGGTGGAATCACTTCCGTTTTGGTGGTGGAGACCAGATGCAACACGTTGCTGGTGAAGAAAGAAAAGAAAACGAGTTATCTCCAAGTCACGACTAAATGAACATCACTGAATCTCAGTGTAAACGCCCTCTTTTCTCATCCTCCTGGAGCTCTCCCCTCTGTCCACACCCATCTCAAATCATTTGGTTTACTGAAGGTTATCAATAAGACTAACAATCACAGTGACTCATTCTCAGGCGTTGGACCCAGTGCTCAATATTTATTTATCTGCAATCCCCACAGCAAACCTGAAAAGTAGCCATTAGGATTCCCAGTCTATGGAGGAAACCAAAGACTCAGAGATGCTAAGTAACTGACTGCTAGACATTTCTAGTTGGTTGTCGCACAGCACTTCCATTGCAGGGTATCCCGAACTGAGCGTGCATCTTCCTTCCAACCTGCTGCTCTCCCTCTGTGGTTCCTATTTCAGTGAAGAGCCTCACACACCTCTTTCCTTTTCCTCACCCCCACGTCCCGGCAGTCACCAAGTACTCATGATCCTACCTCCTAACAATTTCTAAAGTTGGCCCATCCCTCTCTAACCTCCACTGGTGCAGGCCGTTATCATCTCTCACCCAAATGACTGTGAGACTCCTAACTGCTTTCCCTTCTCCAGTCGTGCCTCCCTTCCATCCATTTTGCAGCCTGGAATCAGAGTATTTATTCTAAATCACCAAGCTTATCTTATTTCTGCTCCTCTTTTAAAGTCTTTTGCCTTCACACAAGTCCAAACTCCTTAGGAGGGCCAGCCCCAGCCAAGCTCTCCGCGGCCATCTCGCCCTTATTTTCCTTATGCACTTTCCCCCACTGAACTTCTTTCAGTTCCTTGAACCATGTTCTTTCTCCTCCAGGCTTTACACGTGCTTTTCCCATTGCCTGGAACACGTTTTTGTTTCTTGTATGCCTGGGTAACTCTGGTGCGGTCTTCAGCTATCAGCTGAGGTATCACTTCCTTTAGAAAGCTTTCCCTCGCCGCCACAGGCAACACGATACGTAATCTCAGGGGACCCTAATACTTCCTCTCCCCGAGCACTCGCTGTATTGTTATCGCTTGCTTAATTGTATGTCTTTACAGTTAACTTCAAATGCTAAAAAGTCAGGGATCTCGTGTATCTCACTCAACATGCCTGGTACATATTAGGCAATTCATCATGGTTTTTAAATGAGTAAATAAATGTATCCAAGATATGGAAACTAAGGTAAATCGATATTTAGAGATATCGTTGAAAATGGAACTCTCAGGATGAGGCTACATCTCAAAATCATGAGATTAAGGGTTTCATGCTTCACCCGCTGAACTGGTCACCACAAATCAGTATGACCATTACTATTTTTTTCCCAGGAAAAATGCTCATTTCCCAAGGATGATTTCTCTAGAGTCAGCGTTTCCTCATTCTCAAAAACAAACAAAAACAACCTGAAAACAACTAAATAACCAACAAGATTTAAGCCTCAATGCAGAGAGATACAGGACAATTTAGTGAAATGTGCAACGTAGAGTAATTATTTAGAGAGTCTAGGCTAGGTTAAAAACAGGTAATCCAACCCCCCCCACCCCAGGTCCACTGGGGCCTAAATCATTTCAAGCAGCTGTGGAGCTCGGTCAACCCCTAACCCACATCCTCAAGGCTCTCCTTTGAATCGGCTCGGCAGCCCTCTCTGAAAGACTTACCTGACACTGAACAGCTTGACCGGCCTCTTGGGAGAAGGAATGATGAATTTCAGCTGCTCAGCTTTTAGGGCCACCTGCACCTCCAGGCCTGACTCATGGAAGAGATTGGTGTTCATTTGGACTCCGCTCCTAGCAAACTTTGGAATGGCGATGCCCATATTTGTCACAAACTCCAATGACACAGAAGGCTTTGCCACCAGTTCTGCCTGCATCTATGAGTCAGAAAACAACTTATTTAGCTTTGCAAAGTAGTTGGTAGCCAGATCATCCATCCTTATCCCTCCTTGGGCAAACATCTCTGGTTCCCTCACACTGCAGGAAACATTGTGATTTGTCTGCAGGAAGAAGAACCGAGTTCTCAATTCCCCAGAGCCAGAAGTACCCGAGTTAACTTTAACAGGATAAAAAGATGACAGGGATCCTCATTTACTGGGTGTGGCAGTTTGATATAGTTATGAATTCCAAAAATAGATATTGGATTATGTTTGCAAACTGGTCTGTTCCTCTGGGTGTGATTAAGTTATGATTAGGGCTTTGATTGGGCCACATCAGTAGGACGTTGAGTCCCCATCCCTTGGCGAGGGGGACACAGAGATAAAAGACATGGCAAAGGACAGAGTTGGAGTTTTGAGTTGCAGTTCTGATGTGGAGTTTTAATGCTGGAGCCCAGGGAAGTAAGCACACAGAGGAGCTTGGTTGTGAGGAAGGAGGGAAGACTCCAGGAAAAGAGACGAGCCGTTCGCTTGATAGGCTACAGCTGGCCTTGTGGAGCGAAGCAAGCCTGAGCCCGGAGAGAGGCAAGCCCTGGGAAGAGAGGAACCCAGGAAGCCCGAACCACGGCAGACGTCGGCAGCCATCTTGCTCCAACATGCGGCAACAGACTTTGGTGAGGGAAGTAACTTATGCTTTATGGCCTGGTAACTGTGGGCTTCTACCCCAAATAAATACCCTTTATAAAAGCCAACCGATTTCTGGTGTTTTGCATCAGCACCCTTTGGCTGACTAACACATTGGGAGGGCAGCTGAGTTCTCAGTCTTACTGCCCTACCCTGATGGGAGCTGTTGAGATGAAGGATCCCAGTGGAACCCCGAAATGTTCAAAGCAAATTAACATGAACATTACAGTGCTGATGCACTTTGTCTTGAACTAGAAATACTTTTAAAAATTGCACAAGAAACTCATCCTGAAGGAAAAGAACAATACAAGGAATCAAAAAACGGGCAAGGTCTTACATCGGCTGTTGCAAGTTTCACCCCAGCCTTAATCCCAGGAGTGATGACTCCAGACGAGGACACTTGCAGTTGTAATCCTGCTCCAGTGGGGAGCTCGAAGGCATTGTCCATGAAGATGTAGTGAAGAAATAAGTCACTCTTTGAACCTGTCCTTATGGCCTCTCCAATCTGTTGACCCAACAGGGAAAAGTGGCTAAAAATAAGCCTCATCAGGTGGATTTTGTTAAATGTAACCTCTTATATTTTGGACAGTAATTCCTCTTTATTTAGCAGGAGAGAGACTAGCATATTTTGATAAGCTGAATAATTTGATAAACAAAGGTTAACGGTCACTAATTTCAACAAACTAGGAATATGAGAAACTGCTCAGGATAGATTATAATAATAATAATTATTAATAATTATTATTAATTGGCAACTCAGAAGGCACTTAAGACTATAGCTGCAGCTCAGAGCTTTATGAACTTTAAGTATCATTGCATGGCCTAGTTTAATTCTTCTGGTGGTTTATAGTCCAAATGTAAATGAAGGTTTACTTGGAGTATATTATATTATGGTATATTTGGATATTTTCTCCCTTATTAAAATAAAATTATACCTAATATTTGGATGGTGGGGTACAGTTTACCAAATATTTTCTGTCATAATCATTGTTTTAGTCAATATTAAAAGGAACCTATAGCATAAGTACGGGAAGTTACACTTAATATTGTTTTTCAGCTAAACAAACCAACGATTTTGAAAGATAAATTTAACGTTATGAATAGTTTAATTTTTAAATGCTACCAATTCACTGTGACCAAAAATCTTCTCTGAAATTCAAGGTAAACCCACCTCAGTGAAAGAGGTACTAGGACTTTCTCTGGTTTGTGTTTCTGGGAGATTTCAAAGGGCACCAGCTAATCTCTATGGACTGCTGCTGGTTCCGGTCCACGTACCATTTGGGGGATCCCCTGCAGAGTGTGCGCAGCATTCAGCAGCAGCCTTCCCAAAAGCTGGAGGTCATGGAGTCTGACGAAGCCAAGCTCCTCTCCCAAGAGGCGGAGGTAGGCTCTAGCTTCTGGGGCTTCACTGGATTTCAAATCTTTGATCAGCTTCTCAACATGGAGCATAAATCCATTCACCATGTCCTAGGAATTAGAAAAATAGAATGCCCAGTAAGGGGTCAGCACTGTTCAAGAACTTTAGATTCCTGATAGAGGGACTGTCTTCTGCAGCCACACTGGACCTAAATCCCAACATTCAAGCTGGGAAGACAGGGCATATGCTGATATCAGGCTCCCACCTTTCACTGAAAGATAAATCCTCCAAATTGAGATGAAACTATGGGGTCTTGTCAGGGATGGAGTGCCTGCAAAGCTGTTCTTAACTTGGAATAATGTAGGTCTAATAAGGTAGCTCCCTGCCCTAAAAGAGCCCAGGATCCATAGGGCTCTCCAAGATCAGAAGATCCTCTGTCCACGCCACTGCTTAGCCTTCTCTCCTTTGACTATGAGAAAATGTAGCTTCTATATAAATTGGCCAAAGGTTAGTAAAAATCACCTGATCTTAGGCAAGTGTCTAGAGATGAGAATTCCACAGACTGAAGCCTAAGCATTGAGAGGGAAGAGAGACACAGGCAAACTCAAGACAGATCAGACTCTCTTAACCTCCAGACAAGGTAAGTAAATTAGAAATGGAGGTGGGGCCACCTGTGAGCATCTAGGGATAAATTAAGGGCTTCTCAAACTTGAATGTGCATAACATAGGCACGTTAATGGGGAGCTTGTTAAAATGCAAATTCTGATTCAGTTGGTCTGGGTTGGGACCTGAGAGCTTGCATTTCTAACAAGCTCCTAGTGTGATGCCAATGACCAGACCACACTTTGGTTCGCAGAAACATTAAAGGATAAGAAGCTCCAGATTACACAACCTATTTTCTGCTTGTAAAGAAGAGACTCAGGCTAGCTTCAAAGCGGATTTAGCCAATGCACTGTTGCGATGAGAAACACAGAAAGCAGCTAATAATGAAAATATTAATTTCAAAATCATATTAGTATCTGCTTACTGAGCAAGCAATGCCTATTAGGCACTGTGCTTTTTACTATACATATCTTATTTCATTATTATCACTCTAGGGCTGAGGAAACGATATGCATAATACCAAGTAACTTGCCCAGGTTTGCACAGCTTGATGATGATAGCCAGGTCAGAATTCAAACCGATGCCCCAGAGCTCAGGCTCTTAATCATTACACTAGAGCACTTCTCATAGGCATGACCCAGGGCGCGGTGACTCCAGGACTCCAACCACAAAGCTCACTGGCCCTCAGCCCCAGAGCTCTCGCTTCAGTTAGATCGTATCTTGATATCTGACAAGCTTAGGTAAGAATGCTTTGGTGTTGAGACTCAAAAGCTTTCCTTGAGAAGATAATTGACAAATACATACCTGCTCATGTTTATCGCCTTTGGTGTAGCCAAAGTGGTCCACCAAGACCTTGGAGACATCATCAGGAACTTGACCATCAACCCAGTACAAAGCTTTGTTGACACTGTGTGGGAAAAACCCTTGCTTCCCAAAGAGAGCTTCCAGTGTTGGCTCAAAGCCTTTTCCTTCCAAGCCAATCTGCGAACAGAGTCGAAAACATGGGAGGAAAATGCCATCAGGTTTCTTTGCTGTATGTCAGTCTCCCATTCCTCTCTCTAGGTCCATTTAATTAAGTAAGTATTTGATGAATATTACAGGGCAAGAGTTTAACTTAGCACTTCCCAGAAACAGTCTTATTTCAATCTCTCTAGAATCTTGAAAGGTAGAACCTACCATTTACTTAAAAAGATTTTTTTTACAGCAGAGAAAGGTGGGTTTCATAGAGTAAAAATAATTAAACCAATGATATAGAGTTAGGAGTGGCTTTGGGATTTAACCAGGACTGTCTGACTTACAGCCCACGAGTTTACTTGGGTTTGGCGTTTCAGAGCTTCAAAGCTCTGAGACATCTGTATTTACATGAGTACTATAGAGCCATGCTTTAGATGAGCCCTGGGGCTGGAGGGGAGTGCACATGAGGGAGAAGGGGAAGAAGATGGTGCAAACCGCCTGATGAGTCTTGTTCCTCCAGGGCTGGCTCACGACGCCCCTGGCTTTCTGGTCATGGTGTTGCACAGAATGGGTTGGAGGATCCAAGACTCGTCTTCCTTATCACACACATATCACATATCATACCTCGAAGAGGTCAGCTGGAGCGAATCCAAGGACAGTGAGGGTCGTTTTCAGCATGCTCTCTTTAGGAAGGTAATTATTTGGATCAAATATAAGATTCCCTTCGATTTTGGCTGAGACTGGGTCAAGTGATGGAAGAGACACAGATTTGGAAAGGTGATAGTTCCGGGAAAATTTTTTGAAATCCATGATAGTTGGAAGTTGCGATTCTTTCAGAGCTTCCTCCACTAATTTCTTCAGACTAGATGAAAAGAAAGGGACACACCATGTCATTTAGCCATTGTCTCTTACTTCGAGTAAATAGGGATCTCTATTAGCTACCAAACCACTTAGGTTTCATTGCCCCAAGACTGGCTCAGGGTGTGCCACACACTTGCACAAATGTGTGTGAGAGAAGAAAGCACACTCCACGAAGGGCAGGCAGTGGCTGCATCAGAACTGAGCTTTGGGATTCCAACCCAGAGCCCTCTGTGGCAGATGTGAGAAAAGTACTCTTACTCATGGATGTACAATTCTTCTGAGTTTAAGATGTTGGCAATGTGGGAAGCCACAAAGTTCTTCACTTGCTCATTCTGTTCCCGTGGGAGAAGCCGGGCAATCTTGTTCACCTCTGACTGGGAAGGCTCCCTCATCAGCATGAGGTACGCGGCCAGTCGCTTATCCACTGGAGAGGCACCATCGAGGAAGGCCTGAAGAAGAGCTCCCCGGACCTGTAGCCACAGAGGAGACTCCATCACCGCCCTTAGGTCAGAACACAGAACGCCCTGGCACACCCGGCACGACCTGCTAGCTCTTTCTTGTGTGCAAGTCTAATTTCTCTAAGTGAAATCATCCTTCACATGTTGGTACTGAATTTTCTCGGCAGTGTTCCCTAGAGCAACCAGCTGAAAGCAGGACTCCCAGAAGATTCTTACCAAATGTATGTTGAATTCAATGACATGAAAATACACAAATTATGACCAAGTTATAACTTGTTTGGCGATCTGTGACTAAGTGAAGAGAAGATTGTTTTGGCATAAGTTATTTCATTTTGAGGGTAAAATGGCACAAGGATGGGGAGAGTCTGGGATTATTAAGGTAGTTTCCAAAGCTCTAGGGTCATGGGCACTTAAGAGGGGGCCAGGTTGACTACCCTAGTTTGGGGGAGATTGGGGAAAGTCAGGTGTGTTCTCCCAGGGTGAGCCTAAGGGTTGCTCTGACAAGAGGACAGCATGCAGGTAAAATCTCATATTCTCCATGCTGAAGTAGCAGTAAGGTCAAATATTTCTCTCATGTCCACATACTGGTAGGCAGTCAAGTCAATAGATTTGTAGAATTTTGCAATTAGAAAACAGTAGCTTACAGTCAGTAGGATGATGAGATTTAGAACCCTGTGTGCCTGGTTCTTTCCAGGTCCCTGGCAATCTGAATAATTTCACTTTCCGAGCTCCTACTCCTGTGGACTTTACCTCCTCTTTAAGTGCCATTTTTCGCAGGGCCTGGATAGCAGCTTTCTGAATCAGCAGTGATGGTTCCATACTTCTGATACATTTCAGGACTGAAGATTTTAGTCTGGGGTTTACCTGCTCCATGGTTCTGCCCATATTTCCAATGACCTACATAGAAGAAAAGAGACAAGAAGATACCAGAGTGCAGAAGGCAAAGGAAAGGGTGCTCAGGGAAGGTGTTTCTGAAATGAAGCCTATCATACAAAATGCTACAAGTACCCTCAGAATCAAGTAGGTGTGCTCTTTGTCCCCTGTGCAGTCATTGCGAATCTCTTCCAACAGGTAATCAGCAATGTCCAGCAGGTCCTGTGTCACCTCCTGGAAGGTTTCATAGTAGCTACAAAAATAAGGGAAGAGAGTTAGGACTCGGCAAGCGTATCTGGGTTTCTCTTAAAATCCAAACTTGTTTTTGCTGATTTCTGACTTCAAGCTGGTGTTCTCAAAACGATCAGCAGCAAAACAAAAGAGAAAGCACCAGAGTTTGGAAGTGGAGGCAGAGGAAGAACCTTAATACAGAGATGTGGAATATCCTCAACTCCAAAGGGGAGAAATAGAGTGGAAACCAACTCACTTGTTGGCCACATGGCTGAGGGCGTAGAAGGTGGCCCGGCTCCGCTGCTCTTTGGCCATGTTGAAGATTTCCCGCAGCCTCTGTGCCGAGGGCTCTGGGATCAGGGCCACCAGGTAGGTCACCACGTCTATCAGAAGAGGGTTGGCTTTCTCGTTCCTCAGCCACTGGAGGATGTGAGTGTAACACTGCTGCTGCCCGCACTGGACCAGGGCTTGTAAAGTGATGGGGCTGAGAAGAAAAGGGTGCATGAACCATTTTCAAAGCAGATGAAATACCCTTTGCCCATGGTGTCCCCTCCATCAGGAGGGCCCTTATTTCCCTTATTCACTATCCAAATCCAGCCACTTTCAAAACCCAACTCAGATCCCAAGAACCATGATGCCTTCCCTAAGAGAGTTCCAGTCTTCAGTCGCTTCTCTGACTCCCGCAGTGCTTAGGGCCAGCAACGTGAAGTGTAGACAAATTATACAACTGCTTTGTTTGTCCCAGTTGTCTCAAACTTCCCAGAGTCCCATAATAGAGCTAGGAATTAGGAGATGCTGATCAAAATGTGGCCACTGTGTTTCCAGTTTTCAGACACTAATATTCCCCTTCTTCTATGTCCCGCCTCTTTTAACATGCAAATGAATGTTAAATTCATGCAAATTCACACACCCCTTGAAAGTTTACGTGTTCATGTGTGTGGGCACACGCGTGTGTGTTGCCCATGGAACGCGAACCTTTCCGAGGCAAGGCTAAAGGCACCTTGCCTGGTATTTCTCTATCCAGCAAATGTTAACTTTCTGACTGATGTTCAATGGTACCTGAGAATGAAGATTCTCTCTTTGGCCAAGGTCTGAATTTCGGCAGCCACCACAGGTTAAATGAAAAGACTGAGCCGCGACATGAAAGAAATACCTGGAGACCTTGGTCAGCTTTGGCAGGAGGGATTTCACTGCTTCGTGGCTGAGGCCTCTCAGCTCAGTAACCAGTTTACTGAAGAGCTTAGCTCTCTGGGCATTCTGCTCTGAGATGGACAGTTTTTGTAGCTCCTGGAGAGTCTTCAAAACAGCGTCTGCCTGCTTTGGAGGTGACATGGCTTTGGTGTTCTCAAAGGCAAGACCTACCTCTTCGGTCCCTGGAAAAAGGAAAAGTGTCAGAGGAATTCTTGCCTACCTTTACATCTCAACCACATCTCTGTAGACTGGAACCTGGAAACTGAGGCAGTATTCGGCAAAGGGGAGGACAGCAGAAAAGCCTCCTGTACTCAATGTCTAATAGGCACCTGGCCCTATGCTAGGTGTTTGACTTACATTTTTTTTCCCCCACTGAATCATCAAAATACTCCTGAGGGAAGGAGATGAGCAACTAACTTGCCCAAGAACATTCAGGCTTGTCTGAATTCATTATCAGGTTATCTCTGCTAGAAAGGATTGGTGAGGAGGAGCTGCTTCCCATACTGCTTCTCGAACTCCATTCCCTCTAGGTGGATCCACTAGGAGCCTGTGGGGAGGGAAGATGCCCTTGTGTCCCTGCCATCACTCTGCTCTGACCTATACCAGGATGAGTGTCAATACGGAAACCGTCCTGGACTGAGCAGACCTAATATTCTGTGACCTGAATAAATCACTAAGCTTCTCTGTGTGTCATTATTCCTTCTGGTCGAATGGGTAAAAAGGTACATGTTCCTGACGTTGGGCATCACAGGTTGCTATGAACAAAGAGAACAATGAGGTAATGTATAAGAAAGATGTTTGACAGGTTTAAACGCAATGGAAATGCAGGGTGTTAGGGTTGGGTTAGAGATCTCCCAAATGCCTTCTAGCTCTAAAGCCTGATTCCTGGGATTATTATCTGGCCCGACCCCCCTGCCACTCGACATTCTGAAATGAGTGTGTTTTCTCATGAGAGGTAGCTCTACGGCCAGAGTGTCAGAGCCCACTTAAGTCACTTGTGAGCAGGCATTTAACAGGGCTAAGTCATGATTGGCATATCTCGGGCAGGCCTCCCAGCCCAGGCAACCATGTGGACGTAGAGACCTACCTCCCTCAAAGAAGCGGCTGTTGATCTTAGGTGTGTCTTCAAGTTTCAAAGACTGTGTGACATGCACCATCATTCCATACTTATTCCTGGAAACAAAGCAGGCACATCACGTGGCTGATGGCCAACCCGGGAGCACATGCTTTTTCCATGCTGGATATTTCCCCCTTCTTCTGCTTCTACCCAAATCCTGCCCATGTTTCACAGCATGGTCAAATCCAGCCATCCTAGACCCTCCTGGTCGTGCTAGTTGTTCTTCCATTAGAAGGACAGGTATACCTAATACGCGCCACCTGTGCGTAGGGACTAACACTGTGCCCTGAAATTCTTTTGTATCTCCCATAGCACAGTGCCAAGAAAACAGCAGTTCCTCAATAAATATTAGTTGCTAGGTCAATTTGCAAAATGGATTTGGATAGACAAGTCTCCAGTCCGAATAGCAAATCCTTCTTTTTCAAAGAGGGAAGGCTGCAGTGATGCCCAGGTCTTCCTGATCTACAGCCCTTAAACTCTAGGACGAGGGTATCTTCTCTTGGTCTTGAATTGGTCTGCACACCTGAGGCTTTTCTGCCAAATTGTCTGTGAGCTTGGGCAGGGCAACAGGGATGGGCTCTTCCTGGTGCATCTCCAGAGCCTCCTCCCAGGCACAGCCTGGCCTGGAACAGGGCACACGAGAAGCCATCAGCTTGCACCAGCTTTACATGATGGACCAAGGGTGCAGCAGGCGACTTACTTGTAGGAGAAGGGCAGGAAGAGGTGTTGCTCCTTACAGATAGCTTCTGACACATGCTTCTTCCTGGAGTCCAGGGTGTACTGGCAGGATTGGCTGCTGCCAATCAGAGTGGACAAGGGGCGGACCTGGGAAGGGGGTTGGGGAAAGGCATTTTGGTCAGGCTCTGGCTTGAAACTGAGTCTTCAGTCACAGGCATTTACTTTTGGGAATGGAGTCCTGTACCAATAAACTCGCTAAGAGAAGAGAGCTTGGAACTTGGCATTTAGGCAATGGGCTGCAACAACTTGGCATCCCCAAAGCTGAGTCCAGCTATGGACCTTCTTTTCCACGTCAACTGACCTCCCAACCTGCACAAAGTATACACCATGTATTTGTATTCTAGGTGTTCCCATCCCACCACACAGAAATACTTCATGCGTACTCATTTTTTCTTTGCTTAGATGCTCTCCCTGACATCTCCCTTCCATTTACAAGTTCTACATATTTTTCTGGTTCATGTTGCACATCCTCCATGAGACTCTGCCCAAAGAGCCTCACAAAGAGCACTTTCTCCCTCCTGGTCAGCCCTAGCACTGCTTGTCTGCACAGCTCGGTTGGTCACTTTATTGGGTACATCATACATTGTCCTCTACTGCCGAGACTCATGCTCGGGAAGAGGTGAGCATGCTGATGGGAGGCTCCGAGGTTCATCTGCCACTGCCCCTCCCTCGGTGCTGCCAAAAGTGGGGCTGAGCAGACAGCAGGCGCTCAGAAAAGTTGCATCAGCCAACGGATCGGCTTCTTCTGCCCGTGGCCCTTGTGGTCATCCGACCCCCTGTTTTTAGCCCCAAGGACAATGTCCAGGAACATTGCTGAGGAGGGCAGTGATTGCTCAAGTCCTTCCTGTTTACTGAGACAACCTGTGACTCACATCCCAGCGGATGTGACCAGGGCAGAGGTTAGGCAAGCTCAGGCCACTGGTGCTCTAGGACCAGAGGAAGTGGGTGACCAGGGGGTGGCATGGGTGGGAGGCACAGGGGTCAGGCTTGCTCAGGGTCGTTCTCGGAGAGGGGGGAAGGGCAGGAAGCTGGTTTCCATCCATGTAACTTCACAGGAGTGAGCAAGAGGAGAACAGAGCTCTCGGAACTCCCTCCGAGGCAAGGGGCTTCCAGTTCTCGCACAGGAAGGAATGCGGGTGGGTTTGACGTTCTGTGTCAAGCCCCAGAGCCTTCCCCGGGGAGAGAGTCCCTCTATTCTCGAGCAGCGGCAGAGTTTAGTGCCAGCAGCAGCAGCACAGCCAGGAAGACAGCACACGCAAGGCCCGGTTAGTGACAGGCCATGCAGCTTTGGGCCGGCTGGTCCTCAGTCCCCTGCCTATGTAAGGAGAGCGCCGGGCAGCTTCCTGGCTCCTGGCTCTAACATTTCAGAATTTTGTTACTCAAGAGTAGAGGCTGCAAGCCACTAGCACGACTGGCTGAGACTTACCATGCCCCTGATGAAAGCAAGGGGACTCACGCCGGTTCCCTTGGGCTTGAAGCCATCACACTTCTCCAGGTTCCTCTCAATGGCTATTTCTGTGGCCACATGTCCCTTCTTGGCTTTCACCGTGAAGTCACTGGAGCAGTTTCCGTACACAGTGTCCTGTGGGGACAGAACACAGGGACCAAGAATGCTCAGCACGAGGAAAACGCCTCAGTGCTTCCGAGGACCCGGGGAAGGAGCTTGGGAGCAAAGGCGCAAGCCCCCAGGGACCTGAGAGGGTGTTTCTGCGGCCAGGTGCGGGCCCACTGCGGGGAGGCCGCCGGGGCTCGGGGCCTGCGCTCTGGGGCCTCTCCTCCAGGGCTCCGGGACTGCACGTGCCCCGCGGGTCCTGGCTTCCCCCCAGGCCCCTGCAGCTCTGCCTTCTGCAGCGACAGTGCAGACAGACCTCAGGGCCTGGAGGGCGTCCAGGCCGCCGGGAGCCAGGGCGACGCCATCGGCTCCAAGACCAGACCTGGGTTCTCGAAGGCGCCTGGCAACAGGGCCGATTATTTTTGGTGTCTAAAATGCACACAGGCGTCACTGTGTTATGTCTTGTCGGGGAGCAGCAGGACAAAACCAAACGAAAGCGCTGGGCGCTGCTTAGCACCCCCAGGGGCTGCTTTGAACCGCCACCGCCTTGCCGGGGGTGACGTGCCAGCGACCCCAGGGGGGCGCCACTTCCCCAGCCCCAGCGGCAGTCGGCACAGCGCGCGGGGCAGGACTTCACAGTACTGTGCCGGGGCGGCGGGTCTCCTGCGTCCCTAGAGTCCCTAGACGGGTGGCCAAGTCAGCGAGCCGCGTGGGACCCTGTGGGCCTGAGCGGGTGGAGACGTGCGTGTGCTTAAAGGGCCCTGTTAGCCGCTCCCCAAGGCCTCACCAGGAACAACACCCGCTGGGTTTCCTCCGTCTCCAGGGGAACCAGGAGGGCGGACACGATGCCCCTCTTGATGTTCAGGATGTGGGTGGGCTCGTCCTTCTCTGGGTGAAGCGAAACCCGCTTTCCTTCTGGCGTGGTCAGCCTGAGCTCGTACCTGTCCCGGGAGAGCGCGTGTCACCGAGCCAGCTGGGATGCGCAGGCTCCTGCCAGCTGCTGCTCGTCTGGACACTGCTGTGTAAGAAAGTCATCTATACCTACAGGGGCATTTTCAAATGGGTACAAGTGCAAGCACACTTTTGGCATTCTCTTATATCTTCCCTTTTTTCAGCTTGCTTTTCTTAATTATACACCAGGAAAATCCTTCTTAGTCATTTGCTACAGTGCTAACATGTCCTTTTTAAAAAACTACATAATACTCCAGCCTATGGTTTTATATAATTTATTCAGACATTCCCCTATTTGATGGTGTTCGTTTCCCTCTGTTTTTCTTCTGGCCACAGAAACTACACAGGAACAAACATCCTCCTACATGCGTCTTCATTTTTTATTTTTATGGGCCAGAGTCCCAGAGCTTAAAATTGCTCTATCAAAGGGTAAAAGTATTTTTAATTCTAATAGATATTGCCTAATGACTCTCATTCCCACCAACAATGCATGAGAGCACACTTTTTCCATGGCCCTGCCAGCAATAGGTGCTACAGCTGTTTTAAAATTTTGTCAGTCTGATGGGTATAAAGTCATGAACATATTTTGTTGTTACACTCATATGCATTTCCTGGCTCCGAGTGTATTTGAGCTTCTTTTCTTTTATATGGTCTCAGGCCATGTTTGGAGCCCGTGAGGACTTTGCCCATAGGACAGGGAGAACGGGGACGTCGTTTTGGGGACTGTTTCCATGGGCCTGTCCTGCTCTAGAGAACTCAGAAGGAGGAAAAGGAGGCCGGGTGTGCCTCCTGCAGGTCTACACCCCCTCAGGAAGTTCCAGCCCCAAAGGAAAGCCTTGGGGTGGTGAAGGGCGGGAGTCCATTTTGTTTGGAGAAGTGTAAGGACCAAAAATGAACCATTACTCCATTCCCCTGCTGTAGGGCCTAACGCACATGGACGTCTAAGTCTCAGATAAAAGAAGATGGCTTGGTGAAGGCCACATGGCAGCAAGACATATTTTGCAAAGAATGGACTGATGTCCAAGTCCAATGCTCAAAAACCAAAAGGTGTGCAGGGATGCCAAATTAACAAATCTGAAACTACCTATATTTGCCCACACTTAGGACATAAAAAGCTATGTTTTGGGGATGAAGCAGAGGTGATGTTCAAAATACTTAACAACCGGTACAAAGTGGACATGGCTCAGTCAGCACAGATGCCAGCTGTAAACAACAGGCCCTGGCCTTAGCAGCGTGTCCCGGCCACAGGCCAGCTCTGGATAGGTCAGTGGCTAAGGCCTTGGTACCTCCCACCACCCCGTCAAGTCACCTACACTGAGGACCATGCCACGCACGAGTCTCCTTTAATTCCCTAAAAAGAATCCCCATCTCAGCTTCATTGTCTCAAGGAGGTCTAAGCACGTGATCTTTTAGAAACTCGTGGAAATGATAATTAAGGGAACTTAAATAGCAAGGTAAACAGGGCTTCCCTTTTTCGGATAGTTAGTGGAAATTCAGAGATGGCAATTCCCTGCTCCATGGGGAAGACAACCAGATTCTTACATACTTCTGCGCATGCCCTGCCAACACGAGCACGCATGCTCACACCTCAGTGAACGCGCTCAGAAGCACGCACGCATGCGCACACCACATCCGGGCATGCGCAGAGCTCAGAAATGCAGATACGCAATCCAAGCCTTACTTGGACATGGCGGCAGCGAACTCCTCCGAGTTCTTGGTCCTCTTCAGCAAGGCCTTGCCCTCAGGGTTGAAGCCGTGCACCTCTTTCAGGCTGCACTGGCTCGTCCTCAGGACGAAGCTGCAGAGCTGGGGGACCTCCAGCTCCACCTGAGAACAGAGGGGAGCAGCGATCTGACCTTCTGCCTCAGGACCCGAGCTGCCCCTGCAGCCAGGGCACCGCGGCCGCCTGCTCCCCACCACCGCGCGGCTCCTGGACACGCCTCGTTGGTTTGGTTCTCCGTGGATCAACCCAGGCGGAGTCCTATTTTTGTCCTTTTCCTTGCCCTGGGGCACCAAGTTTCTGAAGTTTGTTCCTATGTGGGTGAAGGATGCCCTTTCATTGGTTCTAAGTTTACTCACTTTAGTTAGAAAGTGTGGTTGGTAAGAAGAAACACAGACTAGAAGCAGAAGGAGGGATAGCATTAATTTCGACAGCCAATCAATGTCTTCCTAAAGTCACACACAGAACAACAACAACAAACTGTTTGTACCTAGTAGGATGTATTCCGAGCTTCGTGTAGAGCTGGAGTTTAAACAGAACCCTAAGGGTTACCCAGTGCTGTTCAGAGAACTTTCTGTGATGATGGAACTGTTCTATCTCTATGCTGTCCAATATGGTACCGTGGCCACATCTGGCTATTGGGCACCTGAAATGTGGCTAGTGTGACTAACAAACAGATTTTTAACTCATTTCATTTAAATAGCCACCTGGACACTGCCGACAAGGGTACCCCATAAAGAAGGGGGCAACCTCTTGGCCTATCCTTGCCCTGCGTTCTCCACACCAATCCTAAAAGCAGCCTTTAGATCTGCTCCATAGGTACACAGACAAGGGAACATCCAGTCTCTATAACAAGTAGAAAGCTTCATTGGAAAAAAAAAACCCTGCATTTTCTTTCATTTTCCTTTGTTCCGTTGTGTTTTTAGCAACTGATTCTGTTTCACCTAGATTATAACAACCACATACCACAGTCTTTCCTGAGACACTCCCCTCCCTAAGCCCACCCCCTGGGCTTCTCTTATCATGTTCAAGTCTACTGTCCTTCTGAGTCCTAGTGCCCAATTACACCTTTGAACCTAATAGGAAAATAAACTTAATGGGCAAGGTTTCCTGGGCAAACAACTTCCCAGCCATGTGGCTAAATAACAGACAAGGGCCAATCCCTGCCCATTGCCTACTGAGCGGAGCTAGAGGGAAGCTGGAGCCTCCAGGTGCCCCAGCCCCCTCGTACCTTGCAGCTGATCTTGGTGACACTTCTGGAATCAGCAGCCCCAGGGACCCCACTGGAACTCTCAGCCTCATAGCTGTACACGTACTTCCTGAGGTGCTTGAATCGTGTCGCATCTTCTAAAATAAGAAATAAGCCAGCCATGAAGCAGAAACAACCCTCCCAAGGACAGTCAATTCTGAGCAGAGAAGGGCAGTGGCATAGGTAATCAAAATTGGTAATTATATCAAATTGTGTTTAACTGACTTTGCACTACACTTAAGTTTCCTTTATAGATGTACTCTATGATGTTTTTGCTGAGCTTATGTTTCAAGTAACTGGCATTCTTTGAATATATCATCTGAGGTTCAGGGAGAAAAGTGCCTGAATACTTTTTTGGGGGGGCGGGGGTGGCGCTTAGAACATCTACAGAAGAGACTTTTTGGAAAACTAAGAGTTGAAAGCCTTAAGCGAAAGGGTGGAGCTATCTCGACTGCTTTTTCAGCTTGAAAATAGTATCAGAAAGTCCATTAAGGGTTATCTGGATGGCTTACAAAAGCCCCAAGAGAGACTTTCTGGGAGTTTCTCTGAGAGGGATTTTCTGAACCACTTTGAGAAAAAGGAACAGCAGAGAACATCTGGGTCTTGAGCCCAGATGCAGTGATGCGAGAGGCCCACCAGATGGCAGTGCTGCCCCACCAGAGCCGCC
This sequence comes from Tolypeutes matacus, assembly GCA_026826555.1. NCBI lineage: Eukaryota > Metazoa > Chordata > Mammalia > Cingulata > Chlamyphoridae > Tolypeutes > Tolypeutes matacus. The sequence continues at coordinate 5,192,924 of JAKSZT010054568.1, read as the reverse complement.
ACTGCACGCTCAGAACACAGGGTCCTGCAAAGCCAGCACCTGTGACCCTCAGGGGTCAGGTAAATACCAGGGGATTGGGGGCTGGATTTCTGCACACAGGGTAAAGTCAGCATTTCCTCATCCTCCTCATTCATGCGCTTCAGATCAATGATCAGCCACTGATATAGAGGACAGCGATGTCCCTTTAAAGTGTCCACGGGCCAACAGGGTGACTGTCTTTCCCCATCCCTGCCCCAGGCTGTCCTGGGGTCAGAAGGGAAGGCGGGAGAGGCAGAGGTTCAGGGCCCTTGCTGGGGGCGGGTGTGTGCCCGCTGCCCCCATTGCAGCATCACAGGTCTGTGCAGTGAGGGGTCAACCCTGGGGCACAGGAAGATGGGTGGTGGGTGCCGGGGCCCTCCACTCCCCCTGGAGAAACGCCTTACTTGGGCAGTTCGGGCTGGCATGTTCCAGCACTTCATCTTCTGTAAGGAAAGGAGAAAGAAAGCTAGATTTTCCTCCATCTTTCCCATGTGCTTCCAGCATCTTCCCAGGCGGGCCCCAGCCTGACCAAAAGGACCACTGCAGAGGTCTGCTACCTTCCACAAGCGTGGAGGGAATGCCAGGGAACCCCACCGCCCAGGATCTGGGGGAGCCACCCCGCTGGCCCCGTGCCTGGACCCTGCAGCAGTCGGGCCCAGAGGCCGCCCCCCTCCAACCCAGGCCAAGCTGCCCCAGCACCTCTGCTCTAATTCCTGGGGCCCCCGTTCCGCCCCGCTGGTGACCCCGACAGCTGAGCCCCCTGCCGCCCGCACTCACCGGCCGCGGCGCCGCCCAGGGGCAGCAGCAGCAGCAGCAGCAGCAGCGCGGGCCTCGGCGGGCCCATGGCCGAGCCCTGGGGGTGGCTCCTCGCTGCGGCCTCCCCGGCGCCTGCTCCGCCGCTGGCTCTCAGGGACCGGCCCCGAGCAGGCAGGCTGTCGCCCCGCAGGCCCGGCGCTGGGAATGCGCTGCGGGTGCCCGCGCCCTACTTATAGGAGGACCGTCCCCAGGCCGGGAAGCCTGGCGTGGAGGGCTCGCCCGGATTGCAAAAGGTCCAAAGGGCGGCTTCGGGGCCTGTTTGCTTTTCCACACAGGGCCCTTCTCTGGGAGATGAAGAGGGGCCCAGGGGAGGGGGCTCGCCTCCGGCCCAGCAGGAGCCACGTGTGTGTGGGGTATCTGTGGCCTGGCCTCCCCCCTAGGGGGTCTCAGAAAGTGGGGCCGGGGGCAGTGGGCTTTGCCCCTGAGAAGCCTGCCCTGAGGCAGGTGTGTCTTCGGGAGATGACAAACCACTTGGGAACAGGAACCAAGCCTGCCTGCTTTGCGGCCATTTGGAAAGCCAGTCCTTTCCATCGTCTTTGTTGAGACATTTTCCTACCCGTTTTTCCATTTTGGTGGACGTCAGTTTGCATGGAAACCCCTAATCCTGATCAGAGCCATGTGGCTGAGAGTTACTTGCCCTGGGTTGAGCCAATCAGGAGATGGAGAGAGAGAGAGGACCAGGGCTGTCTGGGCAGTGACTAGCTCTCATTCATCCAGGGGGGTGGCTGCCCCAGTCACTGCATGAGTCCTGATGTCCCCGGACTCAAGAACCTCCAGTGGGGCCTCTGGAGAAGACCAGCCACCCAAGTTTCACCCCCTTGGGCAGGGACTTATGGGGAAATTGAGGAGGAGAGGAGACTCTTCTCTACAGGAATGAGCTCCTCAGTTTCCATCAGTGGTGGGGAGTTGGGTGAGGAGAAGCAGGCAACTGATCTGGGCACAGTGTGTTCTTTTTTTTTTTTTTTTTACTTTTTCAACTATAGTTTTATTTTTATTTTATTTTATTTTTTTTTATTATGGGTAAAAATCAAAATTCTCACAATACATACAAACATTTGTAAAATGATATATAAATATATATGCACATATGTGTATTCGCTCACAAAAATGTTATTTATATATATATATACACATATATTTTAAGAGGTGCTTAGATTACCCACAGTGTGTTCTTATACATATCCCGGAACCTCCTCCACTAACCGTTTCTTTCTCTCCTAGGTACCGTCCATTTTCCCACGGGAAACTTGCCAACTCCGTCTTCCTCTGTCCAGCTGTGGGCAATCAGGAATAATAGAGATATTTCAGAAAGTCTGATTTTACTGACCTAGAATCAATCATAAAGTGTTACTGATGGCACGGTACGGTGGTGGGATGGACAAACGTCCTCAGCCTGGCTGTGTGCTGCAAAGCTCCTCTAATCTGGCTGGGAACGCAAGAGGTGGGGACCAGAAGCCGTTGGTGAACAATCAAGGTAGGACCCAAACAAGTGCCAAGCTGCTGGGGCATAACTGCGAAGGAAGAAGGGAGTTGGTGGTGGGAGGTGCCGAGGAAGGAGGCAATGAGGTAGGAGTGATGGTGGCTATGACACAGGAAGAACTCGGTAGTTGTTAGCATTGTTTTAGTTTTGTTTTATTCGTAAGGTATGTCCAGAGGTGACAAAGTAATTGTGGAGTCGTTTCAGCCCTCTGATGGCATGGCTGCTGGGTCTGAAAGAGTCCCATTTTGAAATAACGATGTGATGAAGACTCCCTGCTCCTTATGGAGACTCACCAGGTGACCTTGGTCTTGTCCTCGCATTTAGGCCTCCACTCCTCCTTTTGTTCGTGTATTGTTGTCTTCAGCCATGAATTCCCTGTAGGCAGCTAAGCACCCCCTTCAGTGATCAGTTGCTTGGCCTCCATGGTGCATTAATGTTTTTAAAGATGGATTTTAGGGGGCGGATGTGGCTCAAATGATTGGGCATCCGTCTGCCATATGGAGGGACCTGGGTTCGATCCCCGGGACCTCCCGGTAAAATAAAATATATATATATAGAAGGCGCATGGGCTGCCAGGCTCTGTGTGCCGCTGAGCCGTCGGGCCCCGGGCACCATGCAGCAGGATGATGACGTAACGGGAGAGACAAGACGAGATGCTCCGAAAGCTCCAGAAGCCAGGAGCCGAGGTGGCGCAGGTGGCAGAATACCTCTCTCCTTCATCGGAAGTCTCCAGGATCGAATCCTGGTGAAGACTGGAGGAGGAGGATGAGAAGAGATGGCAGGAAACAGACACGGAGAATTGCCCAGCGAATGGACACAAAACAGCAAATGGGGAAAGGGGGGTTTAAAATGGATAAAATAAATAAATAAATCTTAAAAAAAAAAAAAAAAAAAAAAAGATGGATTTTATGGGGTTCTCAAATCAAGGCTGGTCATTCCAGGACATAATTCAACTCTTCACCACTGAATTGTAAAAGGTTCTGGAAAAAGTATTGCCCAAAAACCCGTTTCTCTGAGCATTTTATTTGAAATACATGTGGACTGGCTTTTCATGGGACCAAAGGCTGCTGGAATTTGAGGAAAAGTTTCCGCTGCCACGCATTTTCACTTTAAGGAGAAGGGTGGGACTATTTGGGTATAAAGAAACCAAAGGAGAGGGCCAGCCACAATTTATGAGCACACGCGAAGCCAGCGTCCAAAAGTCACTGTCAATGGAGAACATCACTTTCACACATTGGGTATCAAAAAAATGAATCTGGTTACTTGGATGCAGGGAAGAACTATGGGTACTTTGTATGGCCCCGATTTGACTTTCACCATCTCTTAAGGAGAAAGCCTAAGCCTGGGAAGCACCGAGTTTAGCTTTGCTTTCTTTCCCCGATTTGCTTTGTCAAGTCATCCCTGCCCTGACAGTACCCAGCACACAAGCAGCACAGAGCAGATGCTGAATTGTTAAGTTGGCCTGAGCACACTTGTAGAAATATTTTAAGGGTTAAGTCTTAGATTTTTCTGAAATTACAAAACCCTTGTAGATCCTTTGTCAAAAGCTATTTGAAAACAGTATTATTTGTGATCACAGAGCTCAACCCACATCCCCATTCCTTTAAGCAGAACATTTCTCAGTTCTCTCTCCTAATCAAGTTCTAAGTTTCAAAGGTTATCGACCAGTTTTCACAGAGACTTCAAATACAACCAGGACTCAGGGAATCTTCTAGTTCAAACTCCTCACTGAACAGTAGAAAAACCTGGTCCAGAGAGAACAGCTGATGTAAAGGAAACCAATGAGGATATTACCAGCCGCAAGAAGAGCTGTGATGGAATCCTGGGCAGGTGGCTTCCCCTTCCCCGGCCTTTAGCCATCCCTAATGCAGAATTAATTCTATCGATCTCATAGGAAGTTTTCTGAGAATTAAATAAAACAATTATGTAAAACACCTGGCATAATGCCTGGCAAATAAAAGACACCCACTAAACTAAGCGCTGTTGTTTAGTAAGAGTGTCAGAGTGGAAGTGTGGAAGGGGCCCTATTTGAGCTGGCTGGCCACCACAAATATATAAAGAGAGGTTAGCAGAACACAGCTGGGAAATCAGGACTGAGGGAAGGGAACGGAAGCTAAATAAGATGCCTGTGAGCGCTGCTTGTGGCTGTGACCGAGCTTCTGTGGTGGTTTGAGCTGTGTGGACCCCAGAAAAGCATGTTCTTAAAGTTAATCCATTCCTGGATCCACTGTAAGGAGGATATTTGATGAGGCTACTTCACCTAATTCAGGATGGGTCTAATCCTCTTACTGGAGTCCTTTATAAATGGGATGAACACACACACAGAGAAAAAGCTACGGAAACAAGAAGCTGAAAGCAAGGAAAGTGTGGAAGAGAAGGGAGAAACCGGCAGATGCCGCAGGTGCCTCGCCACGTGACAGAGGCGTCCAGGATCGCCGGCAGCTGGTCCTCAGGGAGAGAGCTTCGCCTGATGAGGCCTTGATTTGGCCATTCTCACAGCCTCAGAACTGTTAGCTACTGCATTCCCATTGTCAAGCCGACCCCCTTTATGGTGTCTGCTTTCAGCAACCTAGCAAGCTAAAATAGCACCCATTCGGCTCTGATGGCTCCTCAAGTTTCTGTGTATTTGAAGTCCCTGTCCTTTCTAGGCAAGTGCAGGCTTTCCTAGAGCAAGCAGGCCGGTGCCTCCTTAGCAGATTCACATTCTGACGTAGCGGGGATTAATCTCAGGCAGCCACGATGACTTATCAGCTCAGGGATGCAAAGTCCTGTTGGGTGAACCATCCCTGTGAGTAATCACAGAGCTCTGAGTAGCCATTGGAAAGCCCGCGGACTAGTGGAATCTCAGGGAATTAGATAAGGCTGAGTATTACAGTCACAGTCTCCAGAAGCGAAACTCTCCATTCCGTGTGTCTGCAGGCAGCCAGAAGCGCCCGGCCCGCGTTCCGGGGACAGCAGAAGCTAGGAAGGCTCCCAGGAGCCCAGCATTCTGAGTTCAGTGCAGTTCACGTTCCGAAGTGCATGCTCAGGGCGTAATTTGCCGAGTATGAATGAATGACTCTCTGCCTCTCAGCTGCACCTCATGGTGTTCAGGATATTTATGTACAGCCGCCATAATGCAAAATAAATCTTTTCAGTGGCATAAAGCCAGGAAATAAAACCTGATGCAAATCATTCCTGGCCTTGCTGTTCAAAACCTCACCTGGCAAATAAGGACTAGTATTGACACTGATTAATTAGCCCCTCTCTCTTCTGTCTATGGCAGTGATGTAATTGCAAATAATGCCCAGAAGTGGAAAGTAAACTTTAAGAATTATAGATGGAATCATGCCCAGTGGGGCCCACACATGCCGGGGACAAAGCACACACACACAACAAAGAGTGAGAGGAATGTCATGCTACTGGAAGGGAAAAAATAGGTCAGCAGTACAGGTGGACAATGGCGGGCAGGCCAGTGTCAACCAAATGAAGTTATTACTGATGAGTGATTAACCTCCTATGAGGAAGCAAAAATCCACTTCCACTGCGTCATTCTGCTATCCAAGAGATGAGGTCAGAATGTCGAGCAGTCGTTCCTCCTGAGGGGAGGTCGGAAGTCAGCACCATCCCTTGTGCAGTGAGGGTCTGTGTGTATGAAGTATTGCTTCCTTAACGATGCAGATCTCCTCCGTCCATCCTTCGAGGGTCTGCTCCAGTCCCCCCAGCTGCAGGGAGGCTCCCTCTGCAACCGCCCAGTGAGATGCGCTGGCTTCCAGCCCTGACCTCCTGTGGCCATCAGTCTCCGGTCACTAAGGGCCTTGTTACAAACCTTCTATTGATCCTCTGAACATGTATTTCCCTCTGGTCATGTCAATTTTTCATGTATTTACATCTTAGCTTGCCAGCTGGAGAGAGAAGCTTAAGCTTGGAGGGCAAAAGCTGTGTCTATTTCATCTTTGGATCCCCCCTCCCTCTTCCTCACTAACATCCCACACCAGGCGAGGAGCAAATGCTGTGGCTAGAATGTGATATGGTCCGTGAGAGATGGGGCTCGTGCTAGTTTGCTAGGCTGCCAAAATGAAGATACCACCAGATGGGTTGGCTTTTAACAGTGGGGATCTATTCGCTTATAAGCTTACAGTTTCGAGGCTGAGGAAAATGTCCAAATCAAGTCATCATCAGGTGGTGCTTTCCTTCCACAGACCAGCTGCTGGCAATCCTGGGTGCCTTTGTCACATGGCAAAGCACCTGGTGGCATCTGCTGGTCTCTCGCTTCTCTTCCGGGTTTCATTGCTTCCAGCTTCTAGCTCCCGTTGCTTTCTCTCCCTTTGTCTGAACTTCGTTCTCTTATAAAGGATTCTAGTAAGAGGATTAAGACCAGTTATGAATAAAGCAGGTCACCTCTTAAGTTAAGGTTCTGATCACCAAAAGGTCCTGCTGACAGTGATCTGCACCCACAGGAGGGGATTAACCTTAAGCACATACTTTTCTGAGGACCATCACAGGTTTTCATGTGTGCGCTTCAGTTTTACTCTTTGGTGCTGTGCAAGGTTATATCTTAGTTTGTATGTACAGTGGACTTGAGATGACAAGGTATGAGAGGGTGGCAGGACCCACGAACTCGGGTCATGGAGCAGTCTCCAGGGTCCATCTGTGTGATGAGGGGCCCATGTGGCCTCTTAGGCCCATTCCAGCTCTCTCTACTTCACGTCTATGGAAACTCTGGAACTTAAAATACAAATGCCTAAATTACACTGGGTTCAAGCCTCATGGTGGTTACGAGCTATGGATGAGCAGAATGGAATTTCTGGGATACCTAACCTAGCTCTACAGCCCTGCAGTCATGCTGCCTAAGAAATAGAACCTTTTCCCATTTTAACAGATTTCCAGATAAGAAGAGGCCCCGTCCTCCTCGGGTATGCAGGGCAGAAAAAGCACAACTTTCAGGAAGTTCTTTCTCACATCTAGCTTTAGGCTTCATCTTTGCCTTGACCTCAGATAAGTCTCCTTATCTCTACCTTAGCTTTTCCTTTCAGAGGCCCTGGTGGGCTGCTCATACTGATTTTTCCTAATCTTCTCACAGGACTACCCTCAGAATGCTGGGACCAGTGCTGATAATAGATAAGCAAATGGCTGGGTGGGAAAACGAGCTTCGCCATTTCCACAGGACCGCTGGTTCTGGCCAGGTGTTTAGGGGTCCGTGCACATCGCGGCTAAGAGCGAGGCAGGCAGCGTGTGGGGTCTAAACAGTTAGTCTGCAGTGGCCCAGTGCGGGCCAGGGGTCAGGGAGGGCGTCCTGGAGGAGGGGAGGCCTGATCCTGGATGATGGGTGGGATTTGGATAATTAGCCTGGGGCCTCCACTGAGAGCAGTGGCAGGAGGATGCCAACACCTTTGCTGAGTTTGGCAGCTTGTGCTGCAACCGGCCAGCTGGAGCTGGTGAAGAAGAGGGCGCGGGGCACGGGAGGGCCAGGGACAGCGCTCTCTGGCTGATTAAATGTTTGACTTAACTGGGCTTACTCTACAAACGGCATGTAACCTATTTGGCATTAAATAAAGCAGCCAGGCATTAAAACTCGAGAGGTACAGAAGGCCAGGATTTGGGGGCTAAATTCTTGTCCGGAGTTGTGAAGGAAGATGTAGGAATCAGGGTTCACAGACTGTGGGACTGAGAGGATTTGACCAACATTCTCACGTTAGGGACAAGCTGACGCCTAGACAGCCCAAGGTGTTTGTTTTAGTTTTCATGACAAGGGCAGGAGTAGGGCAAGAACTTGCCACTCCTTTTTCACAATCTACAGCAGTCATTCTCCTCTGCACTAAATCTATAACGACTGCCTAACATTGCTTGGAGTTTGCTTTATGAAGATGAATTTTTCTTATCAGTGTATTTCTATGTAATCTAGTAAATGTGAAAAACTTTATTTGTGGGCTTGGATTCAGGATAAATATTACTCTTTACCGAATTATATAGAAACACAGAGGTTCAGGGTCTCAGAGGGTCACAGTGATCATGGAACCCAACCCTGCTCCCAGGAGGCTGAGACACTGGGCACCCAGGAGTAGGCTGCCTGGCTGGTGGGATTTCGTGAAATCAGATAGCACCCTAGTCAGCCGAGTAGCTGAGCCGCCAATGGGCAGCTTACCCAGCTGTCTGGCTGCACAGGGCCAGGTGGGTCCTGCATTGTCCAGCAACGCTGTGTGGTCCTCTCTTAGCCATCTTCTATGGTCCCGTGTCCAGGCAGAGCCATCCTTCACAGGGAAAGGGGGGAAAGCTGTCAGGGGAAGGCAGACATTTCTCAGACAGCTCTTCATCTATTTTATGAGATAAAAACACGTATTTACCAGAATGCCCGATCTTGGTTTCATTTGTCCCTCTTCCCTCTCTATTAGCATGGCGGGGAGGCCGAGGTGGGCAAGGCCGCCCCCAGAACCTACTCAGTCTCCAAAGCAGAAAGTTGGTGGAAACAGGCACCATTTAGTAGAACTTCTTTCCCCTCTTCTTCTTCTTCTTTTTTGATGGGGACACAATATTTTTCTCAAAGCTATTTTTTCAAAGAATGACCATCTTCAGCTGTTCTAAGGCCTACGCTGCAAAGGGATTTCTTTTTTCACAGATTTATTAAGATGTAATTCAAATGCCATAAAATTGTCCAATTCAGTGGTGTTTAGTATCATCAGTCACTTATAGAACATTTTCATAACTCCAGAAAGAAACCTGTTAGCCATCAACCTCCAATCCTCTCAGTCCTCAAGCACGAGCAATTGCTAATCAACATTCTAGCTGCATGTATTTGCCTATTCTGGATACGTCATATAAATGGAAACATAGAATATGGGTCTTTTGTGATTGACTTCTTTCACTTAGCATGTTTTCAAGATTCATCTATGTTATAGCATGCATCAGTACTTCATTCCTTTTCATGGCTGAATAATATTCCCTGGTATGGGTATACCACATTTTATGTGTCTATTTATCCATTGATGGGCATTTGGATTGTTTCTACTTTTTGGCTGTGAACAATTGTATAAAAGTTTTTGTGTGGACATATGTTTTCATTTTTCTTGGGTAGGACTGGAATTGCTAGGCCATATGGTTACTCTGTGTTTTAAGTTACTGAGTCTGTTTTCCAAAGTGGCTGCACCATTTTACATTCCTACCAGCAGCGTATGAGGATTCCAACCTACCAGCAGCGTATGAGGATTCCAATTTCTCCACATTCTTTTCAACTTTTATCTGACTTTTTTATTCTAGCCATCCTAGTGGGTGTAAAGTGGTATTGAGGGCAGGCTAGTTTAGGGAATAAAAAAGACAAATCTGGAGCCTGGCAGAAAAACAGAGCCGTGAAACACGTGGCCATGGAACCCGCCTGGAAATCCTCTGAGGGAAAGAACCCCCCCACACCAGAAAGTGGCTGGAAGAACCCACGAGAATTTTCCTTGATGTCTGGGATCAAGGAAAAGCCCAAGGGGCCTTATCATTGGGCCCCCTGGGGGAATTGATGGGTGGGTTAATCAATCAAAACAGCAAACACTTGGGACCCCTCCCTGAAATTAGCAAGTGGGAGGAATGTGTAATGGTTTAAAAAGCCAGCACAGAAGCTAAATCTGCCCTTCTTGCCTTTTTCTCTGCCTGGACTAGCCTGTAAGTACAACTGGGACCCATAATCTGTTATTTTCTTAATAAACCACTGGCCTAACTAAACTGGCATGTTCTTAAATTCTTTTTTGTAACATAGCCAAGAACCTAGAAAAAATCCAGCAACAGTATTTCCTTGTGGTTTTGATGTGCATTTCCATTCTGGTTAACGATGTTGGGCATCTTTTCACAGGCTTATTGGCAATTTGTATATTTTATTTGGAGAAATGTCTATTCAAATCCTTTGAATTTAGAATTTTTTTATTGGCTCATTTAATTTTTTAGTATTGATTTGTAGGAGTTTTTATGTATATATATATAATATATATGTACTAAAATATCTATATTCTAGGTACAAACCCCATAACAGAGGTATAATTTGAAAGTATTTTCTCCCATTATGTGTTCTTTTTTCCACTTTCTTTGAAGCTCAAAAGTTTTACTATTTGGTGAAACCCAATTTGTCTGATTTTTCTTTTGTTGCTTGAATTTTGTGATTCATTTCTAAGAAACCATTGCCTAATCCAAGATCAAGAAGAATTGGATTTTATAGTTTTAGTTCTTAGATTTAGAACCATGATCCATTTTTTTTTTTTTTTTTTATTGTGGGTAAAAATCAAAATTTTCACAATACATACCAACATTTGCAAAATGATATATAAATATATATGCATATATGTGCATTTGCTTACAAAAATGTTATTTATGTATATATATAAATATATTTTAAGAGGTGCTTAGATACCCAAAATATTACACAGAACCCACTGGGATTCCCATGTTGCCCACCTCCCACACCTCCCACCACATCCCACATAAACATCTCCCACAAGTGTGGCCCACCACCCTCAATGGACTTACACATCCTGGGGCCTTGCCACCAACCATAGACCACAGTTCACACTGTAGACCACATTCTCTCCCACTCAGTTCTAAGTGGTGTGTGCTGATTTAAAATGGCCTACATCCGTTGCCACAAAGGTACTCAGGACAACCTCCAAATCCCGAAGAAGCCCCTGTATTTCAACTGCTCGTCCCCTCCCTGCCCCAAAAGTGTACCATCCCATGATCCATTTTTGAGTAAATTTTTGTGCAAAGGGATTCCTTTTGAGCCTTACTTTTAGAAATCTCTAGTTCTTTGTGCCTGGAAATGGCCCTGGGGAGCCGCTTCTGCTGCCTGCTGAGAGGGCGTGCCCTGTTCCTGAGGACGAGCATCAGTCCTATTGCTCATGTGTGGGGTGGGCTCTTTATCAGAGCTTCCCCTCCCTGGTGCTTTACAAAGCAGTGACCAGTGACCTGGAGCGGAGAGCCACAGGCCGGAGCCCTTGGCATCTCAGGAGTCCCTAATGCCCCAATAACCATTCTTCCCTTTTCCTTCAGAGTATCAACTGGTCAGAGAATTACGTTTTCTCTGTACCCAAAACAGCTGAACAGGTTTTCCAAGGAAACATATGAAACTAGTAATAAAATAAATAAACGAATGAATGAGTAAGTCAAACACTTAATCAAGCAAGCAACATCAAACATCTTGGAATGATGGCTCTTGGGGTGAAGCAGAATAGGAGCTGGGAGAGGGGCTGGAGAGTGGGGAATGAGAATAAACAACAAACCAACAAACAAAATGAGACAGGGGCCTTTGCAGACCTAGGCTAGCAGGTTAGATGCTTGGGAGGAGCATGCAGTTTGTCTCTCTGCTCCTAAGCAGTAACAGAAAAATAATCAGGTCATTATAAATATACAGCACTGAATATTTATCTAGCACCAAAAACATGCCAAATCACTCAGATAATTAGTCTCCCATAAATTATCTTATTTAAAACTCAAATGAAAAAAAAAAACAAGCGAAGTAGGTATTTTAAATCCCCTTTATGCAAATGAGGAAGCAGAGGCTAAGTTTTACATAACTAATCAAATTCTACTGCCTTTATTATACAACTACAAGTACCTAGAAGGGGAATCATGAATGTGTAGGAAGATGGCATGAACGGGATAAGTTTGCCTCTCGGTGACCCTGGACATACGCAAGCAAGCTGCCCTCTCCCTGGAGAAACAAGCTAGTGTCTCATTAACAATAACTGCTACTGCCCAGTGCTTTGAGGCTTATCAAGGGCTTTGGTGTCCATTATTCTTCTAGTCCTTGGAATAACCCTGTGAGTTTTGTTATTATCTCACAGGTGAGGCACCTGAGGCTCCCACTAGTTACCTGGCTTCCCAGGATCACCTGGCATATAACTAACCAGCTGAGCTAGACCTCAAACTTAGGTGTTCTGACTGCATATCCCATGCGGTTTATATTCCACCACCCTGAGTCCCAATTCCAGGGTCAGGAAATCCAGGACTGTTTATGGTGTTTAATAAGGCACAGGGGTTCTGAGCTTCAGCTGGCTCCCAGGTAGGGTGCTCAGAGAGGCAAGGTGAAGGAACTGCAGAGGACAGTTGCCAGAGGACGTGAGGCTTAGAGGCCTTTGCTAGCATTCGCCTTTGATGAGCCCCAGGATTCTGATGAAATGTGCTTAGGGGAAAAGCATAACCTCATGATACATATGTGCGCTTTCTCTCTCTCCATCCTTCTCTCTCTTTTTGTGTCCAATTATTCTTTCCCTATAAGGACACTGTGTCCTCCCTAGGATTGCTCCAAGGAGAGGAAGCCCTGCTGGGTGTGTGGTCTTCTCCCCTTCTACCCCCTCACTCCTCCTTCTCACTCTCCTGTAGTGCCTCGCCCTCCTGCCCCAGTCCCATCTTGCCTTTCCAGGTTGTCTGTCCTACTCCCACTTCTGCTCCCAACCTCTTTATCACCAGCATTTTGGTGCCCCACGCATTAGGACTTGTTTTCTGGGCTGGCACACGTGGAATGTGCCATGACGACTAACAACACAAGGCTTCTTTCCAGTGTGTAGTGACACAAACCCACCCCTCCTGGATTTCCTGAGGGGTTTCTTAAAGCTTCTGGAGGGCCTTGTCAGTTGAGGAGCAGACTGGGGACGGCAGTCCAAACCGTTTGAGGACCCCTCACAGAGTTCAGCGTGGCTTCTGGAAAGGGCCTTGGGCTGGGCCTTGCTGCCGGGGTGGATGCCTCAGGACATACCAGGAAAGCCTGTGGCATTCATTGCAGGGACAGGAAAACTCCAGGAAACAAGTGCCCTGGGACATCCAGACAGCTTGTCAATAACAGCAAAAAAACCCAAGAAGGAGAATTATATATCTTGTTGACTTCTGCTCTTTATGGCCTATTTTCCTCCTAGCAGAGGAAACTCATCCCTAGGGCATTAAAAACAGGCTCCCAAAGCTGGTGTAGTGCCCTGCATCTGCATACCAGCAATCCCTTTAGCTCAAGATACAATTCAGCCAGCGCCCTTGATTCTGTGAATGCTTTCTGGGGGTGGGGGCGGGGGGGGGGGACGGGACAAGAAATAAAGACGCTTGCAAGAAAAGAACAGGCACAAAATCTATAAATTAGAAAACATACACTTACAAATAAGAACCAGGCTTCTGTAAGGATGTGCTGGAAGAAGTATTTTTGGGTATTTATTTATGAGATTTCTAAAGTGCCATCATTGACATTAACCAGCCTCTGAAGAAAGGTACAGTAAAAGCATATTTGGTGCAAAATAATGTCAAAATAGACAAAAATAACCTATTACTTGGCTGAACAGTTTGACTGAAGCTAACAACCATTTGAGTCCATTATGGTCAGAAAATTGACTCTGTACAATTTCAATCCTTTTCAATTTTTTGAGGTATGTTTATGACCTATCTTAGTGAATGTCACATGGGCATGTGAAAGAAACGTGCATTTTGCTGTGTTGTGTGTAGCTTTCTATAAATGTCAATTAGATCCTGGTGGTTGATGGTGTTGCCGAGCTCTTTTATATCATTGTTGATTTTCTGTCTATTGGTTCTCTTAATTGCAGAATGGGTTGTTGAAGTCCCTGACTAGAATGGAACCTGTGGCCCCAAAACAACAACAAAAAGCTCCTAGAATCAGTCAATCAGCAAAAGAAGCTTTTATAGATTACTTTCAAATCTTAGCCCTATCCCGGGCAGTGAAAGGTGGTGATGTGGGCCTGGTTAAGAAGACTGGGCGTTTTATAGCGTATATGAAATAAATGTGCCCGGGCTGATGCTCACCTGAACTATTGGTGACTTTCCTTTCTAAAGGTTTTTATGTGTTCACGGAGCTCACCTGAGTAGCCAAACCTGGTTCTAGGCAAGCACGGGGTGCAGGAAGAAGGAAGGCAGAGCTCCCAGACGTTGGGTGGTCCAATTAGAGTGCCCCCTGCTTCACAACAAGCTGCTCCCAGGCAGACCCAGAAACCAACCCGACTTCCCGAGCTGGGTGCTGATGCCGCTCTTCCTTTTCAGAAGCAGAAGAGCAGAGCGGCTATAAACACACCCTCTGGAGCCAGATGCCTGGCTCACACTGCAGCTGCGCCGCTCGTGACAGTGATTTGGGGCAGGGCATTTAATCTCTTGTGCCTGTGTTTCCTCATCTGTAAAAAGGGGATACTGACAGATGGTCCCTACCTGATAGAGCCCTTGGCACAGTCCCGGGCACAGCAGTCAACAATTATTAGCTATTCGCATTGTCCGCCAACCCTTCCTTTTACATTCCGTTTCCTTTCTTCTTCCAAATGTCTGTGGACTTCCAGTGTGTAACCATAGTGCCCATTTCGGGCTTTTCCCCCAATATACGAAGATAAATAAAAATGTTCCTGCTACAAAGACAGGCGTATAGGCCTGGAGTTAAACTAAGACCTCAGAAATACACCCTCATATGGATGGCCAATTGATTTTTGACAAGGGTGCCGAGTCCACTCGAGGCGGAAATAACAGTCTCTATAACGGGCGGTGCTGGGAGAATGGGATCTCCATATGCAAAGCAATGACAGAGGACCCCATCGCACACCACATACAAACTTTAACTCAGAATGGATTAAAGATCTAAATATAAGAACCAGGACTATAAAACTCCTAGAAAACATGTAGGAAAGCATCTTCAGGATCTTGTTAGGCAATGGTTTCTCAGACTTTACTCCCAAAGCACAGGCAACAAAAGAAAAAATAGATAAATGGGACTTCATCAAAATTTTAAAAAATACTTTTGTGCATCAAAGAACCTTATCATGAAAGTAAAATGACAACCTACAGAATGAGAGAAAATATTTGGAAACCACATATGTGACAAGGTTTAATATCCAGAATCTATGAAGAAATCCTACAACTCAACAACAAAATAACCCAGTTAAAAAATGGACAAGAGACCTGAGTAGACATTTCTCCAAAGAAGATATACAAATGGCCAATAGGCACATGAACATTTCCTCAACCTCATTAGTTATTACGGAAATGCAAATCCAAACCACGATGAGACACCATTTCATACCTATTAGAATGGCTACTATTAAAAACAGAAAATAACAAGTGTTAGAGAGGATGTGGAGAAATAGGAACACTTGTTGTTCGTTGGTGGGAATGTAAAATGGTGCAGCCTCTGCGGAAGACAGTTTGACAGTCCCTCAGAAAGCTAAATCTAGAAATACCACATGACCCAGCAATCCCACTCCTAGGTATATACCCAAGAGAATTGAACAGGTATTTGCACACCAATGTTCATAGTGGCATTTTTCACAATTGCCCAAAGTGGAAGCAACCCAAGTGCCCATCACCTGATGAATGGATAAACCAAATGTGGGATATACACAGGAATGAAGTCCTGATGCATGCAACATGGATGACCTTGAAGATATTTTGAGTGAAATAAGCCAGGCACAAAAGGGCAAATATTGTCTGATCTCACTTATATGAAATAATTAGAAAAAGCCAATTCACAGACTCAGAAACCAGAATACAGACTACCAGGGACTAGGGAGGGGTTAGGGAAGGAGGAGTAATGTTTACTTGGCATGGACTTTCTACTTGGAGTGATGGAAAAGTTTCGGTAATGAATAGTGGTGATGCCAGCATAACACTGTGAATGGAATTCACAGCATTGAATTGTATGTCTGAATGTGGCTAAAAGGGAAGGTTTAGGTAGTATATATGTTACCAGAACAAAATAAAAAAACAAGCAAAACATAGAACTGTACAACACAAACTGTGAACCCTGATGTAAACTATGAGCTGTAGTCAATAGTAGAATTACAATAACAGTGTTTCATCAGTTGTAACAAAGTTACCACACTAATGCCGATTGTTAATAACAGTGAAAACTGTGTGGGGGGGTGGGGGGGTTATAGGGGAACTGTACTTTCTGCATGATTTTTCTGTAAACCCACCTCTTCTCTAACAAAGACAAAATGTTTCTGCTGTTTGCTCTCGCGTAGAGGAAGTAAGACATCTCTTTTTTGTCAGACTTTAAGGCCAAATATTATCACCTTAGGAGAGACGCGGCGGCTGCTGGGTAAGGGAATTGGCGAGAGGACATAACCCTACTCAAACGAAAGACCCACACCATGGAGGGATTTTGCAAATATTCCCTTTGAATGCCAGCCGAATGGCTAATTGACTTGTGTTTTACTAAGTTATGTTCATGATATTTTCTTTACTAGGTGGAATTTGCCCTCTCACTTGAAGTAGAAGCACGAACTTCTTGATTTTTAAAATCTGTTTGGCTGCATGTTTGGTATGTTTGTTTTCAGTGGAGTTTCCTTGAAACTCTCAAATTATTTTCAGGTGGGCTGACCCTCTGTCTCGCTTTAACATTTGTGAAAACAAAAAATTCTTTCCCTGTGCAATTTGTATGTTGCCACCTTGAACTTGCCTATTAAGTCTGTGATTTATTTAAAAACCCGTGGTTGGGATTTGGGGCCTAAAGCTTGAGTTGCCGCAGAACCCCCTGGAGGGAGTGAGGGTGGGTGGGGTGCCCAGGGATGGCTGTGAGCCTGCTGCCCAGGTCTGGAGAACCCCAGACCACAGTCAGGGGTGGAAAACGGTCCCTCAGCACTGGAGCCTGTTGGAGCATATTTGTATGTTAAAGAATTCAGACTTGGAAGGCATGGTTTTGTGATTTTTTTCTGGTAGTGAGATAATTTCCAAAATTATTGTTTCATGAAAGAGTAACAGTAGAGAACAAAATGCATCAAACTCTCCGCTAATCTAATCAGTTGTTCCAAAGCTTTTTGAGGCCTTGGCTCCTCTGGGTACAGCTGCCATACACTCACAGGGAAAAGAAAACAGACCTGGGCAAGATTCGTCATCTCTCAGGATCTTCTTTACCTCACCCATGAAATATAATGGCTTGAATAAATAAGCCAAGATTGTGTGATTCCCCCTCCCGACCCCTTTTCACCCTCCATAATTCTGCCTTATTCTTAGAGGGTCAATGTTCTTTCAAGTCCACGCTATCAGGTAATTTTTAAAATGTCCCGTACAGGGCCTAGTTTCAACAAACAGCTATGTTTTCAATGTGCTGTTATTGGAACTATTGACTGTCAAGGGCCTTGGATGCCGGGCTAGGGGTCTGGACTCCCCATAGACAAAGAAGGTGCAGTGAGGGATTTTCTATAGGGAGAGGCAGATCCCCGTGGGCACGAGAGAGAAAAGAGCACAGGCGAGGGAGAGGCCAGGAGAGCCTGCCCACCCTGCTTCCCTCCACCCCACCCCAGAGGGTACCACAGGCCCAAGGTGCAGGCTCTGTCCAGCAGGACCCTGAGCCCGTGGGAGCAGGGCGCCTGTGACTGCACACGAGTCGCTCAAGTCAGAGGCGAGCCCCGCTTTGGGTGCGCTCTGCCCTGAGCTGCACCCTCCGTGCCCGGGCAGCAATCTTGCACAGCGGTCAGAACGTGGCTTTAAAGCCGGGCCTCCTGGCTTTGAACCTGCTCTGGCCCTTCTTAGTTGTGTGACCTTGAGAAAACCCCTTGACTTCCTTTTGCCTCACATTCCTCACTGTAAACCTGGGGGTCATCACAGACCTAGCTTGCAGGGCTGTTGTTGTAAAGATTAAATTGGTACACAGCACTATATAAATATCGGCTATATCATTGTCACCATTATAAGGTGCCCAAACAGAGCATAATTTGCACCCGACCCTCCACTTCCTGGAGCCTGCACAGCTACGAATGCCCTGCCTAGCGCTTGCCAGGTCCTCTTCTGTTGCCCTCTGCTTCAACCAGGATGGCATTTCTCTAAACGCTAGTACCTGTCTAATTATAAGTTTGAACCACATGTAACATTGCCATCGGCAAATCCATAAGGTTTTGCCTAAAATATGCAAAGAGCATAAACCCTACATACCAGGCAATTTCCACGTAAAACTGAATTATCACCTTGGCCTCTGTCCTTGGGGAGCAGCCCTAGAGGCTCGTCAGCTCCCCATGTCCTGGCATTGCTTCGTTTGGGTTGCCACCCTCTCTGATAGCCTGGGCTGAGGTCCCAGAGAGCCCCTAATCTTGCATGTTATGACAGAGGGGAAATGAGGGTTAAGAGGACGGTGGTTGTCAGTAGCGTCCAATGCTGTAAAGAGAGGTCAAGGGGATCAAGAATGGGAATGATAAAAAAATATTCAAAACCACATTTTTTTCAGAAATGTTGTGAGGCCAAAAGCTAGATTACAGCAAATTGGGAGATAAATAGGAGATAAAAAAGACAAGACTCTTGAAAAGTTTGGTTATAAAGAAGAGGAGAAGGCTATGGTTGACCTGAAGAAAAGAGTCAAGAGAGGAATTTACTTTAGGAAGCTGGAAATGTGGATATGTTTTGAGATTATGAAGAAGGAGAAAGCAATGAAGGAGAAGTTGATGAAAGAAGAGAAAGAGAGGATCACTGAAGGTGTACTTTCCCACAGGAGTTGGGAAATTATGGAAGGGGGCAGCATGGGTTAAAGTTAAAAGCAGTCATCTCAATGGTCAGAGTAACTGGTAATAAGATAAAGAAAATAGTGTCAAAAAGAGTTGAGTATCTGATGGTTGTTGGAGAGGTTATGCTTGAAGTAACCTTGAGAACTCAGTGGGGATTTTCTCTAGCAGAGATATTCAGCCTCACAACAGGGCACTGGGGGGCTAGGTTAAGGCAGGATCTGGGACGGGCTGAAGTGTGGGGTAACTGATGGTGGCAGTCTTTGGAGTGAGTCATCAGGAGGTAGAAGCTAGAGAGGGCAGAGTATAAAAGGTAATAAAACATGGAAGGTTTTGATGAGGTGAAAGGAGAGCTTGGAGCCAGACGTTGGGATTTCTGAGTCTAAGCTTTCAGAAACGGAGCAGTTCTGGTTCCTGACGACAAGAGGGCTTGGAGTATGGCAGTGGATGTTGGTGGCTGGAGTATAAGTGAAGACCTTCAAGTTGAGGTGGTGATGGAGCTTTGGGTCTAGAACCTGGGCAAGTCACCGATTTAGACGCTGAAGTTATTCACAAGATGGCAGGAGGTGGAATAAAAAGAAACTTGCCATGTGTCCATTCATTCATTATTCTCCACTCATTCAACAAACATTGCTCAGTATTTATTTGTCCTTATTTTAAGAAAGTCCCAATAACTTTGTCTTTTTTTGGTGTTCCAGACAGTTTCCCCCAAACTGTGCTGGAGTAATCCAAGAATAAAAAGAGATAGAGAGCCTATACAGCAATCTCTTAGACTTTAATTTACGTAGTTTTAAAAACTTTTTATTTTGAGTTAATTGTATCTCACATGCACTTGTAAGAAAGATTACAGAGGACCCCATATACCCTTCACCCAGATTCCCCCAATGGTAAAATTTTGCATTTTATATATCACAACCAGGAAAATGACATGGGTACAATCCGCTGACCTTATTCAGATTTCACCCGTTTTATATGTACTTGTGTGTGTGCATATAGTTCTATGCAATTTTATCACATGTGCAGATTTGTGTACCCGCTACCATGGTCAAGATACAACATAGTTGCATGACAAGACTCCCTTGTGCTACCCTTGTATTGCCGCAACAACCTCCCCCTCTCTCCCTAACCGCTGGCAACCACTAAGCCTTTCCCCATTTCTATAAATTTTTCAATTCAAGAATGTTACATAAATGGGATTACGGAGTGTTACAGTTTCCAGAGTGCTAGAACAAGGGGTTGGTTTAACAACAGGAATTCACTGCCTCATAGTTTCAGAGGCTAGAAAGCTTGCTTTTCTAAGAGTCAGGATCTTTCAGCGAGCCAGCAATCTTTGGGATTCCCCAGATTTCCCATCACATGGCAATGCACATGGCAGTGGTTTTTCCTTTCTCCTCTGGGCTCCACTGACTTCTAGCTTCTGGCTGCTCCCTGCAGCTTCTCTCTCTGTAGCCTTCTCTGTAAGGCCTCCAGTGATGGGATTATCACCCATCCTAATTCAGCTGGGCCACCACTTAATGAAAGTAGCCTCATCCAAAGGTCCTGTTTACAATGGGTTCACACTCACGGCAATGGATTAAGTTTAAGAACCAGGTTCCCTGGGGTACATAACTTCAAAGCCACCGTATACAATGTGTAAACTTTTTAGACTTTTTTCCTTCTGAATAAGTCACCTTAAGATCCATCGATTATTAATACATCTAGCATGTATCAATAATTTGTTCCTTTTTGTTACTAAGTAGTGTTCCATGGTATGCATGGACCACAGTGGGTTTAATCATTCATCCGTTGAAGGACATTTGGGTTGTTTCCTGGTTTGGGCTATTAAGAATAAAGCAGCTCTGAACATTTAGGAAAAGGTTTTTTGTGTGAACATAATTGCTCATTTCTCTGAGATAAATGTCCAAGAATACGTTGCTGGGTTACCTGATAAGCACCGTACACTCGTTTCTAGAATAACTTGTACCATTTTCAATTCCCACCAGTCTAAGAGTGATCCAGACTTTCCTTGTCTTTGTAAGCATTTGGTGCCATCAGTCCTTTCTATTTTAGCCATTCTGATAGATATGTAGCTGATGCCTCACTGTGATTTTAATTTGCTGCTCCCTAATGGCTAATGATGTTAACATCTTTTCATGTGTTAATTTGCCATCTGTATATCCTCTTCTGTGAAAAGTCTGATCATGACCTTTGCCCATTTTCTAATTAGATTATTTTTTTACTGTTGAGTTTCAACAGTTCTTTAAATATTTGAGATACTTATCCTTTGTCAGATATATGGTTCACAAATATATTCTCCCATTCTGTACCTTGTCTTTTCATCCTATTCCATTGGGCTTTTGCAAAGCAAAAGTTATTCATTTTGATGAGCTGCATAATAAGATTTAATATGGGTAGAGTGATTCTTTCCATTTCATTCTTCTTTTTTAAAATTGTTTTTAGCTATTCTAATGCCAGTGTATTTCCCTATAAATTTTAGAATAAGCTTGTCTATGTCTACAGAAAATTTTGCTGGGCTTTTGATAGAGAGTACATTAAACCTATAGGTCATTTTGGGAAGAACTGAAATTTTTACTATGTTGATTCTTCTAATCCATGAACACACTATTTCTCTCCATTTATTTAGGTTCTCCATTTATTAGTTTATTTGGTTTCTTTCATAGCATTTACTGAGCCACAATGGTTCCCCTGAGTTGGTTTTTCCCTTTGCTTGTTGTTTTGTTTTTAGGAGGCATTGGGGACGAACCTGGGACCTCCCATGTGGGAAGCAGGTACTTAATCGCTTGAGCCACATCTGCTCCCCAACATTTTATTTTATTTTGGAGTGTTTTTTTTTTTTTTCAAAAGGAGGTATTGGGGATTGAACCCAGGACCTTGTGCATGAGAAGCAGGTACTCAGCCAGATGAACTACACCCACTCCCCTTCTTTCATAGCATTTTGTAATTTGGGGGGCCAGAAAAACTGTCCATGTTTTTTGCTTTGTTTCATTTTGTTTTATATACCTAAAGATTTCATGTTCTCTGGAACTGTTCCATCACCACAAAACAACTTCATGCTATCTCTTTATATTCACATTTTACCAAGGTATTTGTATTTCTCTCTCTCTCTCTCTCTCTCTCTCTCTCTCTCTCTCTTTCTCTCTCTCTCTCTCTCTCTCTTTAGTTTTGGAGAGCAATTTTAAATGGTACTGTGTTTTCAATTTTGGTTTCCATATGTTTGTTGTTAGTACACAGAAATGCGATTGATACACAGATCATAGAACCCCTGATCTTGTTGAACTCGCTTATTGGTTCTAAGAACTTTTTGTAGATTTCTTGGAATTTTCTACATAGATAATCATGTCATCTGCAAATAGACACAGTTTGATTTCTTCTTTTCCAATATCTATTCTTTTATTTCTTTTTATTGCCTTATTGCAGTGGCTAGAACATTGAGTAAGAGTGGTAAGAGTGGACACCTTGTTCCTGAACTTAGGGGAAAACAGTCAGTCCTTTACCTTTAAGGATGCTGTCACCTGTCGGTTTTTGTAGCTGTTCTTTATCAGGTTGAGGCAATTCCCTCTATTCCTAATTTGTCTACGCCAGAAATGTCCAAGACAAATAAATACAGCTATGCGAAGCTGACTGTTCCAGACCAGCTTTTGTCTATGATGCCCATCCAGATACAAGAAGCAAAATGTGCCACTATGTTTCTCTGCTATAAATGCTCCAGAGACTCACTAGTTAACGATGAATCCCTGCATACTTTGAATGTACAGCTATGTGTTTATTTCATCTGTCAGAATTTAAGATATACCAAGTGTATCTTAAAGAAGCTACAGAGATACTCAGCTAGATGAAACAGTTTCCATTTCTTTCCCCCACTTCTGGAAAAAAATTAAATATGTATCATGTGCAATTTCAGGTGAAAATTTAATCCACCTGTAGTTGTCACCTAGTAAACTCCCTAAGATAATATACTCCTGCAGTGAGGAGTGGGACAAGAATATGCTTCCTATTTTTAAATTTCTCTGGGACCCACTGGTGCTTGTTTTCCCAGCCTCAGTTTCTAGCTTGAAGGTGAAGCTTCTATGAGATATTAGTTGCAAAATTTAAGATCATCTTGGAGCGTATGTGCTTTATGCTCTCTTTTTTTCTATCATGCAGCCAGCCACTAGCTCTTTCCTAAACCCTACTGAGGACTTAGCATTGTGCTTGCCACCTGGGAAAGATACACTAAGCAATGCTAAGCTCCTGCTTTTTCTCAGGGTTCAGGGGCTTGTTCTTTCCTTAGCAACTTGGTGAACAGCCACAGTTGAATCTGGCCATCTGGGGGAACTTGAGAGTCGCCACCTTACCCCAAAGCACCAGCTTTCCTACAAGTGAAGCCAAGGCCAGATGACATCTGCTAATGACAGTTCCACTGGAGACGTTGACCTCACACTCACATGCCCTCTCGCATCTGTGAGGAAGATGCTGGGGTAAATGATAGCCTGGAGAGAGAAGTGTTTGCAGGGGGAGACAAGAAGCCATTCTGTTCGTTTGAGTTGTGAGTTCTTGCTAATTACAAGTGTTGAGCGAAAGAAGAAAAAAAAAAAAACAACTCAACACAAAAACAAAAACAAACAATTGTGACTGATAGGCAGTTTATTTTTACACCTCTTCCCACTGCCTTTGGACTCGGAGCTTCTTCTCTGGGTTAGCAGATATATTTGACCTGCCTGGCTTTGTTTTTAGTATGTTAAGAAGGCAGCAGTCTGGCTTCTAAGGGTTTCTATCTGGTTCTGTGAATCGTGCATCCCTGCATCAATTGACATGGCTTAGACAATAGTCTGGGTGCTCTGCCTGTTCTCTTAACCTGCCTGCTCCTGAGGTTCTTACTTTACCTGCCCCCCTCCCATCTCCACACTGTGCTCCATGGGCAACGTCATGTCAGGGACAAGGTCCAGCTTTAGAGTCAGGCTTGGGTGTGAATCCTGCTCCAGGATTCCTTAGCGGCGCTTTGGGGAAATTGTTTAACTGTGAAGACTCATCTTTTTTAAAGGGAGAAAAGAGCTATTTTATTACTGCCTAGATTTTGGGGCCAGACTTCTGTTCACATTTAACTTTGCTGTTTCCGAGCTGTTACGGATAGAGTCGTGTCCCCCACGAAGACCTGTTCCAGGCCTAACCCCCAGTCCTTGGGTGAACCCGTTTGTAAACAGGGTCTTGAAGATCCCACCAAGACGAAGCCAACCAGAATCAAGCTGGATCTTAATCCTTTAGGACTGGACTCCTGAAAAGCAGAGGCCCGTTGGGCCCAGCAGTAGGAGAGAGGAGACAGGAGGAGGTGGAGGCAGAGGCGAGTCACCGCAAACCACCCTCAGGCTGAGATGCCCGCGGCCGCCTCCAGCACAGCACAGATTTGGGAGAAAGCCTGGCCTTGCCGACATCTTGAGTTTGGACTTCTATAATTTCCCGTTGTTTAAGCCAACTGGTCTGTGGTACTTTGTTCTTTAGTAAGACGCTGGCTCTAAGCTCTCAAGTCATGATTTACTGCCGTCCCTCAGCTTTCCCTTCTGCAAAAATCCTCTGGAGCAGGACACTGCCCACCTCATAGGACCTGTTGTGGGGCTGAGATGAGTTAGTATGCATAAAGGGCTTAGAACAAGCCTGGCACCTGGCAAGTACTGACTAAACGTTAAATGCTTCTGAAAGAGCTATTCTCAGGATTAACAGGGAAAACATATATAAAATGGTCAGAACAGTGTCCATAAAATAGGCCATGTTATTTGCATTCAAAACTTGCTCAAGTCCCTGCTATCTTAAAAAAAAAAAATGTTTTCTGACTCTTTTCTGACTCTGCCTCACTAACCACCACTCTCCATTCCTTCTTGTTTTTGAACTAGCTTTTCCAAAAAGTAGTTTGCCACATTGTCTTCGTTTGCTTACTTCCATTCCCTCTTCAGCACAGCGTGACCTGGTGCGGGCCTTCCCCACTCCACACAAAACCAGGCCTTCTCAAGGCTGCCAGAGCTTGCTTACCGAGTTATTCTCTTGACATGGCTGCAGCTCCCGACGCTGCGGTATATTGCCTCTTTCTTGAAATCTTACTCTCCCTTTGGATTTCATGTCATTTTCTGCTAGTTTCCCTCTGAGCTCACATACAAAATCTTTGCAGCCTATTTACAACTATTGTTCTGCCTGTTCTGAAATGTCAGTCTCTCCCTTGACCCTGTCCTGCTCCCTTTTATCTCATCTACACCTTTGGCTTCAACTTCTCTCTAGATGCTGACAGTTTCTACGTTTGTATCCTTAGCTCCATTTTCTTCTCTGAGCTCCTCACCTACAAATATAATTGTCAACCAAACATCTCCGACTGGATGTCCTGCAATCAGCTCAAACACAGTGTGTTCAAAATGGAATCCATCATTTCTACCCATCCATGACTATAAACCTCTTCCACTCTGCACCTTCCCTATTTTAGAAAAGAATGCCCAAGTCAGAAACCCCAGAGTCCTCAGAGTCCTCTCCCTCTTTTCTTCTGCATCCAGTCTGTTGAGAACTGAATTATGCTCCCCCCCAAATAAAAGCATGTTCAAGTCTTCATCCGTGTTCCCATGGGTATGGCCCCATTTGGAAATAGGACCTTTGAAGATGTTATAATTAGTGAAGGTGTAGACTCATTTGTGAATAGGATCTTTGAAGATCCTATTTAGATGAGGCCAAATTGAATGAGGGTGGGCCTTAGTCCAGATGGCTGAAATCCTTAAAAGCAGAGGAAATATGGACAGAGAAGTCATTAGAGGCCAGGATTCAGAAGAAGCCAGAAGTCAGTGGAAATCAGAGATGCAAGCACAAGGAGAGAGAGATCACCACGTAATAGAGGATTGTCAGAAAACAAAAGACTCTGGAGGAAAGCAAATCCTGTCAAAGTCTTGATATTGGGCTGCTAGCCTCCATAACTGTGAGACAACAAGTTCCTGTTTAAGCCAGCCCAATATGTGGTGTTGTCATAGCAGACGCGGCAAACTGAGACACAGTCACAAAACCTAGTCAAGTCTAATTTCTGAGTATCTCCTTCACCCATTCCCCCACCCCTTCTCTACTGCCGCTTGTCTATAGGTCCCTCACATACTATTGCAACAGCCTTCTTGCACTTTGGTTATAGTCACACAAATTAATTTGTGGTCCCTGACTAATTCAAGGTTTCTCATGACTCTGAGACCTTGAAGATGCCTTTCTCCACCTGGAATACCCTGTTCTCATTAGTCTGACAAACAGTCTTAAAATCCTTTGTGTAGCCTTCCCTGCTGACCCCAGCAAATTTAGTTTCTGCTCCTCATGCTACCAGTGAGCTTTGTGCATATCTCCATCACAGTAATACCTGATTTTACTGTAATTTTTCACCTGGCTGCCCAGCTCATAATGAATTTGAGAATTTTAAGGGCAGAGGCCAGGACTTTTCATTTTTGCCATCTCAATGCCAGGCAGACCAAAACATCTCCACCAGGATGTCCACAAACATGTCAAACACTATGTGTTTGTTGAATGAATGAATAAATGAATGAATGTGTGAAACAAATCTTTTCCATCTTCTGTGTGTTGATTATGGGAAGGGACCATATTCATCATCTTTAGTGACAAATATTTAATCACATGTCTTAATTGATGGAGATTCCTAACTTACTATTTCTTGTCTGTCATTAACAACTGTCCCTTCCCAAGCCTCAGTTGCTTAGAAGATGGGGCAGATAAGACTTCTTTCAAAGCTGTGTCTTTTGTACCATAGAAAGATTATCCCTTCAGATGGATTCTTCGTATTAAATCACAGTGCTTATAGGAATGCTTTCTGGGTGCACAGTTGAATTTGAATGGGAAATTGTTATTTCAAGAGTGTAGTTTCCTTTTTCTCTAGCATATATACTTTAAAAAATTAGTGAGGATAACTTCTATTGCAAAATCAATTCCTATTCACTTTTTTAAAATTATGCTTTTAGATATAGTTCAGTCTTGAATCTCAAAACATTTAGTGGGGGAGCAGATGTGGCTCAAGCAGTTGAGTGCCCACCTCCCACATGGGAGGTCTGTGGTTCAGTTCCCAGAGCCTCCTAAAGAAAATAAACAAACAATTTGCAAACAACAAGTAAAAGCAAGCAGACAATGAGCAAAAACAAATAAGCAAAAACAAAAAGCAAGCAGACAATGAGCAAAAACAAATAAGCAAAAACAAAAAGCAAGCAGACAATGAGCAAAAACAAATAAGCTGATGTGGCGCAAGCAGTTGAGTGCCCGCCTCTCACATGGGAGGTCCCAGATTCAGTTCCTGGTGCCTCCTAAAGGGGAAAAAATCGAGCAGACGAACAAAAACAATGAGCAAACAAATGAGGGCGCCATCTCAGGGTGGGGGTGGGGGAATATTTAGTGAGTAATGAAGGCAAAAATCCATCGTCTTAGATAGTAGATGGTTTTAGCAATTTCTAATATCTGTCTGTTCAAACTTAACATAAAGAAGGTACTTCCATCCAGCCTTACACTTTACAAAACATTGTTCTACTCTGAATAAAAGTCCAGAATCCACTTAAATTTTTTTTGATTCAGTAATGAGATGCAATTTTTACTCTAATAAAATTCTTTGGTATTTAGAAAAGTGAAGGCATTTAGAAATATAAACTCTCTAATACATGGACCATGGACTTACTTCTTTAGCAAAAGAACTTATCAATTAATAACAAAGAGACAAAAAGCTGTGAAGAGTAGAATATTTCTCATTTCTCTGCCATCTGAAAAATGTCACTGCACCAACTTTAATCATCTTTCTCATTATCATCTAAATGTACATTTCAAATGTGGCATCTTAAACTAAATGAATATTTTTAAATTATCATGTTAGATTTTCACTGATCATAAAGCAGACTGGTACTATTTTTCTATTATCTTAGCAGTCAACAAGCGCTTATTTTATATACCTCTCAAAGAAGTCATATCTCCAAAATCAACATTACACAACTAAAGTCACACAATGTGTTTACCTGGTAAGTTTCCCTCCCCTATTTTCCTCCACTAGCAAAGGTCCAGTCAGGATAGAGATAGTTACTGATTTAGAGTACTGGAAAGACAGAGCAGAGGCCAACTTGCTTTTTCTAAGGCTGACATGTCCATGTGTTATCAGACCATTGCTTTTAGTGAATTAATTAATTTTGCTAGTATTAATTATATGTAAGAAACTTATTCCTCTCATGTAATTAGGATCAAAACAAGCCCAAGCTATGGTTTTCTTTTTCAGGTGAGATATTATCATACAAGGAGAAAGAATCCATCCTAATTTAGGGTACAGGAAAGTTACAAGCTATCAAATTAAGCTATAGTTTATCATCTGCTAAAAACATCTGGGTTCAAATGACACAATTGTTTAAAAGTTATTTAGCAATTTAGAGGACAATTCCTGCAGATAAACTTCTTCTAGTCCCCCCCTCACCTCTGTCCCACTCCAGTTGCTCAGGAATAGGGTTATTCTGAAAATAAGAAAAAAAACAGCCCCCTAACAACAAAAGATTTGGAGGTAGGGGAGCCTGATAACTTCAGGGAACAAATTTTACACTTGCTTAGATTCAAATCTTTGAAAATCAGATTGAGACTTCTGTGAAGATGGTGGATTAGAAAGACAAAGTACTTTCTTCTCTCCCAGAAAAATAGCTAGAGGACAGGCAGAAACGGTCTGGGAAGAAAATGTTCTAGGGTTTAGGACACCATGGGAAGGCTGGGCACCACCCAGAAGAGACAGGGACACAGGAAAAAAATCTCAACAGAAAGACCATGAGTAGAAGATGCAGCTGCAGCTGCTGGTGCCCTTCCCCCACCCCATGAGCAGACAATTTTGAATTCTCTAGCCTTAGACCAGCGGCTACACAGAGAGGGGGCTGCGGAGATCAACCTCACCAGGAAACGGAGAGAGAGGGAGGCAGCCTAAGGCTGATTCAGCTTTTGGCCAACACCTTTGGTCTGCTGTGTCCCAGGAGTTCTTCCAGGTTGGGAAGGGCCGCGCCATTGTTTGCCTTGGGAGCCAGAATGGGACTGAAGAGATCCGGCTTTCTCAATCACCCTCCCTACTGACCTGGGCTGGTTGTTGAGTATGCAGAGAGGAGTGGAATTATTTCCCACTCATAAAAGGGAGGGGGCAGCCAGCAAAGGTTGGAGAACAGCCTCTGAGAAAGTTTGAATTGTGAGGCTCTGAATAGCTTTGAGGCAGGATCCTCTGCCACATTGTTGCAGTCCGTGTTGCAGCAAACACATTCTGACAAGGTTTTGCACTGACAGGACTGTCGAAGAGTGCCTTCTGCTGGCGGACCAAGGACGTGCATGAGAGGAAATTAAAAATAGATAAGAGGATTTTTCGGGGCTTTACAGCCTCCCTCTCCAAGGCCCTTGGAAGCAGGTCTGCATCCCATTACTGGGTCCAGAGCCCAGGTCTGAGCAACTAACAGGGACAATCCTAAAGACCTAGAACAGGTTGAACCAAGAATCAACACACAGTCTCCTACCACTAAATCCCTATGAAAGAGAGAAATTGAGCATCAGAGTAACTCACCATCATAATCAGATGTCTAGACACCAGCAAAAAATTACAAGCCATACTAAGAAAATGGTAGATCTGGCACAAGCAAAGGAATATATCAAAGCCCCAGATGAGACAGAGGATTTGAGACAAGTAATCAATGAGATTCATACAAATTTCCAAAATCAAGTTAATGAGTTGAAAGACAATATGGCTAAAGAGATAAGACATTGGGCAAGCACAAAGAAGAATTTGAAAACCTGAATAGAAAAAATAACGAGCTCATGAGAATTAAAGACACCATAGGTGAGATAAAAAAACACATTAGAGGCATACAACAGCAGACTTGAAATGGTAGAAGAAAGAATAAGTGATAAGGAAGACTAAAATTGAAGAGAGAGAAGAACACAGAGAGAAAACAATGGAAAAAATTGAGTAGGGGCTCAGGAAGTTGGATGATAACGTGAATCACAACAACATAGGTGTCATGGGAGCTCCAGAGGGAGAAGAGAAGGGAAAAGGGCCAGAAAGAGTATTTGAGGAAATAATGACTGAAAATTTCCCAACTCTCATGAAAGAAAGGAATTTATATGTCCAAGAAGCACAGCATACCCCAATCAGAATAAATCCAAAGAGACCTACTCCAAGACACATACTACTCAGAATGTTAAACATCAAATATAAAGAGAAAATTCTGAGAGCAGCCAGGGAGAAGCAAACCATCACACACAAGGGATATCCTGTAAGACTTATTGTGGATTTCTCATCAGAAACTATGGAGGTGAGAAGACAGTGGTATAATATAATTAGGATACTGAAAGAAAAAAATTGCCAGCCTAGAATTCTTTATGGCAAAATTATCCTTCAAATATGAAGGTGAGTTTAAATTATTCACAAACAGAAACTAAGAGACTTTGTAAAAAGAATCTGCCTTTGCAGGACATATTAAAGGGAGCCTTACAGCCTGAAAGAAAAAGACAGGAGAGACAGGCTTGGATGAGAGTATAGAGGGTAAGAATAGCAGAAAGGATAACCAAAAGAGTAAAAAGACAGTAAAAAATAAGATATGGCATATGAAAACCAAAGAATAAAATGGTGGAAGTAAATAATGCATTTACAGTGAAATCATTGAATGTGAATGGATTAAACTCCCCAATCAAAAGATATATGCTGACAGGATGGCAACAAAACCATGAACCATCCATATGCAGCCTACAAGAGACTCATCTTAGACCCAGGTTACAAACCAGCTGTGAGTGAAAGGTTGGAAAATGATACTCCACACAAACAGTAACCAAAAAAGAGCAAGGATAGCTATACTAATGTTGGCCAAAACAGACTTTAAATGCAAAAAAGTTCTAACAAATACAGAAGGCCATTATATTTTAATAAAAGGGACAATTCACCAGAAAGAAATAACAGTCATAAATATCTATGCACCTAATCAGGCTGCTCCAAAATACATAAGGCAAACTGGCAAAACTGAAGGGAGAAATAAACATCTCTGCAATAAAAGTTGAAAACTTCAACATACTATTCACATCATTAGGTATAAGAAACTAGACAGAAGAGCAACAAGGAAATAGAGAACTTGAACAATATGATAAACAAGCTAGACCTAACATATATACAGAATGTTGCATCCCAAATCAGGGGGCTATACATTATTCTCATGTGCTCATGGATCTTTCTCCAGGATATACCACATGTTAGGTCACAGGGCAGATCTCAATAAATATAAAAAGATTGAAATTATACAAAGCACCTTCTCAGATCATAATGGAATGAAGCTAGTGATCAATAAGAGGGGAAAGGGGAAATTTGCAAATGTGTGGAGCCTAAACAACACACTCCCAAACAATCAGTAGGTCAAAGAAGAAATTGTAAATGAAATTAGTAAATATGTTGAGACAAATGAAAATGAGAACATGACTTATCAAAACATATTGGATGCAGCAAAGGCAGTGTTGAGAGGAAAATTTATAGCCCTAAATGCCTATATTAAAAAGAAGACAGAGCTAAAATCAAAGATCTAACCAAACAGCTGGAGAAACTAGAAAAAGAACAGCAAACCATTCCTAAAGCAACCAGAAGGAAAGAAATAATAACACTTAGAGCAGAAATAAATGAATTGGGGAAAAAAGAGAGAAAATAAACAAAAGCTGATTCTTTGAGAAGATTAATAAAATTCTTAGGTAGAATAACAAATAAAAAGAGAGAGAAATTGCAAATAAATACAATCATTAATGAAAGGGGGGAAGTTACGACTGACCCCACAGAAATAAAAAGGATCATAAGAGGATATTATGAGAAACTGTATGCCAACAAACTAGACAGACTAGAAGAAATGGACAAATTCCTAGAAACACACACAACAGTTTACATTGACTCTACAAGAAATCAAGAACTTAAACAAATCACATTTATAGAGATTGAATCAGTCATCTAAAATCTCCCAACAAAAGAAAAGTCCAGGACCAGATGGCTTCACAGGTGAATTTTGCCAAGCATTTTGAGATTTAACAGCAATCCTGTTTAAACTCTTCCGAAAAATTGAAGATGAGGGAAAATTACCCAACACATTTTATGAAGCTTTCCCTCTAAGATTCAGAACAAGACAAGGATGCCTATTATTCAATATTGTGCTAGAAGTTCTAGCTAGAGCAATTAGACAAGAAAAAAAAGGCATCCAAATAGGAAAAGAGGAAGTAAAACTCTTAATATTCGCAGATGACATGATCCTATACTTAGAAAATTCTGAAATGTCTAGAACAAAGCCATTTGAGCTAATAAATGAGTTCAGCAAAGAGGCAGGATATAAGATCAACACGCAAAAATCAGTAATGTTTCTATACACAAGTACTGAACAATCTGAGGAGGAAATTATGAAAAATTCCATTTATAATAGCAACAAAAGACTCAAATACCTAGGAATCAATTTAACCAAAGAAGTACAGGATCTATATGCAGAAAACTATAAAACTATGCTAAAAGAAATTTAAAAAGACCTAAAGAAATGGAAAGACATTCCGTGTTCATGGATTGGAAGAATAAATATTGTGAAGATGTCAATGCTACCCACATTAATTTGTAGATTTGATGCAATACTAATAAAAATTTCAACAGTCTACTTTACAGAAATAGAAAAGGCAATTACCAGATTTTATGTGGAAGGGACCCAAAAAGCCAAAAGCATTCTAAAAAAGAAGAGCTATGTGGGAGGAATTTCACCGCCTGATCTTGAAACATACTATAAAGCTACAGTGGTCAAAACAGCATGGTATTAGCATAAAGATAGACACATTGATCAGTGGAATAGAATTGAGAGTCTAGAAATACACCCTCACTTCTATGTCCAACTCTTTTTTGACAAACCTACCAAGTCCATGTTACTGGGACAAAACATTCTCTTTAATAAATAGTGCTGGGAGATCTGGATATTTATAACCAATGGAATTAAGAGAACCCCTATCTCACTCCCTATACAAGAATCAAGTCAAAATGGATCAAAGACCTAAATACAAAAGCCAGGACCATAAAACTACTAGAAGAATATGTAGGGAAATATCTTCAAGATCTTGTGGTTGGTGGTGGTTTCTTGGCTTTTACACCCAAAGCATGAGTAACAAAAGAAAAAATAGATAAATGGGACCTCCTCAAAATTAAACACTTTTGCACCTTACAGGATTTTGTCAAAAGGGTAAAGAGACAACCATTCAATGGGAGAAAATATTTGCAAATCACATGTCCATTAAGGATTTAATATACATGATATATAAAGAGATGCTACAACCCAATAGTAAAAAGACAATGACCCGATTAATAAATGGGCAAAAGACTTGAATAGATATTTGTCCAAAGAAGAAATATAAATGATGAAAAACACATGAAAAAATGTTCACCATTACTAGTGATTAGAGAAATGCAAATCAGAGTTACAATGAGATATCACTTCACACCTATCAGAATGGCCACTATTAAAAAGACAGAGATAGGAACACTTCTTCACTATTGGTGGGAATGCAGAATGGTACAGCCACTATGTAGGACTATTTGGCTGTTCTGAAACAAGTTGAATATAGATTTGCCACGTGATCTGGCAATATCATTACTCAGTATATACCCAGAAGAACTGAAAGCAGTGACACGAACAGACATCTGCACACCCACGTTCATAGCAGCATTATTCACAATTGCCAAAAGTTATAAACAATCCAGATGTCTTTCATCTGATAAATGGATAAACAAAATGTGGTGTATACACACGATGGAATATCATGCAGTGATTAGAAGAAATAGTTGTGAAGCATATGACAACATGGATGATCCTGGAGGACATTATGTTGAGTGAAGCAAGCCAGACACACAAGGACAAATACTGTATGATTGCACTATTATGAACTAAATATACTGTGTAAACTCATGGAGTTAATAACTAGAATATTGGCCACCAGAAAATAGAATGAGCTTAGAGAATGGAAAGCTGGTGGCTAATCGTTGCAGAACTGGTTAAAAAAAGCAGTTGTTAATCTTTGGAAATTAATAGAAAAGGTGAAAGCATAACATAGTGTTTATAACTAGCAGTGCTATTATATGGGTATGACAATGGTTGCAAGGGACAGTCTAAGGTCATATATATTACTAGAAGGAAAGCTAAAAAATGGAACATGGGCCTGTATAGCATAATAAAACCTCATGTGAAATATGACTATAGGTACTGCACCTATAAGACTGTTTTTCTTTGAAACTGAACGAATGTATGTTAATGTTACAAAATGTTAATATCAGGCAAAAAAGAAAACATTATGCTAAGTGAAAGAAACCAGACACAAGGCACTACATATTGTATGATTCCGTGTATGTAAAATCTAAATCTAAATCAATCTGTAAAAAGGGAATTAGGTTTTCTGTTATGAAGGGCTGGAGAAGGACAGAAGGACTGAGAAGTGACTTCTAATAGGTGTGGAGTTTTCCTTTCTGGAGTAATGAAATTGTTCTAAAATTTTTTGTGATGATGAAAGCACAACACAGTGATTATACTAAAAGCCATTGATTTTGGATAGATTGTATGGTATGTGAATATATCTCAGTAAAACTGCTTAATAAATAAAACCAATAAATGGTTCTGGGATAGCCAGAAATAGCAGTTGTGTGCAGCAGGGGAAACAGAGATTGAGAGGTGAAGAATTTTTTTGTTTGTTTGTCTGTTTTTGTTTATTATTATTATTATGGAAATAATGAAAATGCTCTAATGGTGATTAAAGTGATGAATGTACAACTATGTGGTAATACCAAATACCATTGATTGTACACTTCGAATGAATTGTATGCTTTATTAATATGTATCAATAAAATTGATTTGTTAAAAAAACAATAAATAAATAAATAAACAAGAAACAAAACAGTTTAGAAAACTGTTGTTAAAATTTGAGAGGGTCAAAGAGGTCTTTAGTAATCTGATGAGAGCTAGCATCCTTCCAGTATAAAAATCTACAAATGTAGGGATGTAGAGGTCAGTTGTAAGAAAGCTAGAGAATAATCTTGGGACTGAATAACACCGTGAACCCAGAGGTGGGTGAGGGTTGTGGTTAACAGAACAAATGCAAGAGTGTCCTTCTGTGAACTAGAACAGACGTACGTCACTATTGCAGAGTGGTGGGAATGTGGAGAAGCATGGGAAAATACAATTAACTTAACCTATGGATTATAGTTAACCGCAATACTGTAATATTCTTGCATCAATGCCAAAGATGTACTGTGTTAATAATAGGGGGATATGGAAAAATATGCCAAAGGTACACTATGGACCATAGTGGTAATAGTCTGATGATATTATCTCATAATCTCTAACAAATGTTCCACCACTGTGTGATGTGTTGGTGAATGGTTGTTGTATGGGAATCTTACATACACACATGATCGTTTTGTATGTTCACAACGTCTGTAATAAAAATATATTAAATTAAAATCTACGAATGCTCCTATACGGAAAACTTTGCGCAGAACTTCTGGAGGTTGTGAAGGCCCTGAAATCCATCCACGGATTTCATCATAAACACCTTAGTTTATCATGTTGACTGTGACAACTAGAAGGCCAGGTTCATACCATATTCTTATCTGCATCTCTAAACTCCCTAGCACAGTCACTGGCCTGGAGGTCTTCAGATACTTGGGGAATAAATAATTGACCAGGGGCTGGAGGTGGAGCTCTCCTCCACCGGGTTCTCCACAGCACAGTAGGGAAGCCCCACACTCATGGCGCTGGTCTCGGCTATCACCAGAGGCCTGTTCTCCATTCCGGAAGACTGTGACTGCTCCAGTGTGGGTGACAATGGGGGTCCCTTCCTCTCATCAACTGCCACAACAACCCCACCTGACCACACGGGCTTGTCATGAGTGAGGTTACTGCATTCAGGCTGACTTGTTTGGGCTCTCTTGCCCGTGATATTAGAATATTGAATGATAACAGATCACTGTTCTCTGAATAAAAGCACAGTTAACTGCTCCTGAATCCATAATAAATCCCTGGAGTGAGCCAGAGAATCAGGGCACAGAATCACAGGTCCAGAACCCATTAACTTGACTGTGAATTTGTGTTATGTAAAGGACCCAGTGAATGGCTTCCAATTAAGTTCATGCTCCAGCCTTAGAATCAGTCCTCCCACAGTGTAAGGAGAGAATTATTGCTTTGTGTGTGTGTGTGTGTGTGTGCGTGTGTGCGCATAATGGGGACCAGGGGCAGAAAGGGTGGTCCCGCTGCCAATTGGTCAATCCATGCTTGAAGCTTCCAAGTTGGTGGCCAGGGACATGACTTCTTACTCCTGATCCGAGACTTCAGCACGGTCCCAGACACTCACCTTGCCTTATTAGTGCCGTAAAAATGAAGGCATGCCAAGTCATACAGGCAGGATGTGTCACTGATAACTCTTCAGTGCAGGTATCAAGTTTCAAGAGAATGCTCTGGTGACAAAGGTCTACTTCAGCTACAGAACATCAAGAACACAAAGGTGGCAAGTTTGAAGTTACAGATGTTCTACCTTGTCCTCCTGCCTGCTCCTCTCCCTTTCCTGGCCTATCCTCACTGTGCACAGAGACTGGCCAGGGTCTGGCTGAGGGAACATGATCCAAGGGGGAGGAGATCCAGCCTGTGCTTGTTGGGCACTTGTACTTGTACTTGGGCAAGCAAGAACTCATGGACAGAGGAAACTGGCACGATGTCTGTCCTACTTGCATGGCACTCCAAACTGGTTAGTCTGGTTACTTTGCCTTTGTCCCTGCACAAGCCAAATCACATCCTTTTTCTAGGATTTTCTCTGGATGGACTTCCCGGAAGTGTTTCCAATTCTCCCAGCTGCACCTCCTCTTCTCTGACCTCCTGTTATGACAGGTAATTATTACCTGGCATGACATTGAAATATTTGCATTTTTTCTCTGTTGTTTCTGGCTGCACTCCCTCCCTCGCTGGGATCTTGACAACAAGATGTCCTATGGGAACCCCCATGGGGCTGAGCAAGTGTAACAATCAAGAAATACTGGAAAGAGAACAAAGAATCCAACTATTGAATAATTAGAGAGGTAGCAAGGATGAATCAAAGCAATTTTATGCACATTGGGGTAGGGATGGCATTCTATCTACTTGGCATTTTTCAAACTTTTTAGAAAGACCCATAATAATAAATCTTTCTCCATCACATATATAAATATACCTAATAGAGGTAAAAGTTACCAGAAGCAAAACTTACTCTTACTACATGTGTTGTTTTCTATTCTGTCTTATTTCATGAAAACAAACGCTGGTCACTATCCATTCAATTGACTTTATCACTCACTAATGGTTGATGACCTGCGCATGGGTGGTGACCTGTTTGGGAAGCACTGGCTTACCCCCACAGGATTATACTAAATCTGACAAGGAATTCTTTTTTTTTTTTTTTAAAGATTTTATTTATTTATTCATCTATCCCCCCCTTGCTGCTTGTGCTCGCTGGGTCAGCTAACCACGCCGTGCGGGTGGGCCTGCCTTCACCAGGAGGCCCCGGAAACCGAACCCGGGGCCTCCCATATGGTAAACAGGAGCCCTACTGATTGAGCCACAGCCACTTCCCTCTGACAAGGAATTCTAACCTGCTTTGCACTCGTCTATAAAAACCATAATACTATTTTCTAGTCACACAGCATTTAAATAACATTCAAAGCAGTGAAGCCTGAAAACAGCTCTGAATTGGGTTTCCCACCTAAGACATGAAACTTAAAGCCATAGTTAGTCTTAAGATTCTAAGTCCAGGTCTGTTTCCACTTTACCATGCTGCATCCTTGATCTGATTTGCACCTGTCCTGCCTCCCCAATATGATTGTAAGTTCACTGAGGGACACGGCTGTCTCTTTCCTGTCCCCTTTATGGCACCTGTGACCAGGCTGGGTGCCCAAAAGATGCTCAGTGAATATCTGATAAGCAGAATAGAATAATAAGTTTAGTCAAAAGCCATGTCCTTGTTTTGACATTGTGTTTTGGGACATCTTTGTGCCAGAACCTTCGATAACGCTTTATAAGTACAGCTTCTTCCTACATTTTTCCATTGGTTGATGGGTTGGCCCTGGAAAGCTCTCCAAGCTTGAGAGGCATTCTTCAGGGAAAAGATAATCAGTGCTTAGAGCTCATCACTGTTTGGTTCCTGCCTGTGCTTGGGCTCTTTCCATAGCCCAAAGAGAGCATTCCAGAAAGACTGATAAGAGCACCAGACAGGAAGATCTTTGTTTCTGCTAGTTTTCTCAAGCAGCTAGTTTCCTTAAGTCTGTAGCTACAGGCCTGACTTCTACAAGTTTCTGAATCCATGACTAATGGTAAACCACCAAGAATATGCCTCAACTTCTGCTACCTTGGACCTTTCCAGCTAAGGCTTATGGCCCTGGAGAAACAAAAACTTACATCTGTCCCAAGGTATAGATGTATGTATATGGGGAGGTGGGGTAAGGATGGGGAACACTTTGCATCGAACAGGCACTGAATAACTGTCTATAGAATGAACGAATGAACAAACCAGAGTATGAGTACATGGTATACATACGTGGGAGTGCAGCACTCTTTATATGGGTTCATTATGAGCTCTTTTCTTAGAAATCCTGGAATGGGGAAAGGTGAAAAATAACCCAGTCCTGTAGGTACTTGTGAGTGAAAGGACAGCTGAAGAGAGAAGTTGAGGGGACGAAAGGGAAGGAAAAAAACAGAATGAGAGGAAAACAGCTGGCTGGACTAGCAGTAGGCAGGCCCAATGTGGACACTGATCACAATCTTTGTTAGCTCAGAATTATCTTTATCTCACCTGCTACTCTATATACTTTGTTGGACTCAAAGTTCATGTTTCATACGATGAAAAGTTCTGCTTACTTTATCTTCCTAATCCAGCTTTAGAAGGACTATTTAACCATCCTAGTAAGCTCAGGAGTACATCTGATGTAAGGAATGGAGATGTGCTCTGTTATTGTGGCTTCCTGAATCTGGTTCATGGGCGGGGGGGGAACTGATAGAGAAAGACTTCTCTTATGTTGAGTCAAACAGAACTCTCTTGGCAGGGGAAAAATATGTGATGTTGCAATGACAGGGCTCACCTTTCAACCTCCTGTTTGACAAGGTTTTGGGGAAAGAACTGCATTCTTTCTAAAAGCCAGCTTTGAAGCTTCTCCATGCTTTGGTTTCTCAATCCAGCATCTAATTTCAAATAAAACCAAGGTCTTGCTCCAAATGAAGTCATTAGCAAATGTCCCTTCACTCTCCTTCACAACATCTTCTGAATTCTCACTTCATATTGAAACAAGAGTTTTATCGGCTGCTTGAAGTACATGGCAGTGGAATTGAGGCTGCTGGTTCCAAGGGAAAGACAGAAGGCTGGTGCTAACCTCATGTGGTAGAGACACACTAACACAGTGGAAAAGATTAAGGACACAGCATCTGGAGCCAGAATGCCTGGATTTGAAACTGGCTCTGCACCACCTTTGTAAAAGTTTTATTATCTTTCTCTGCTTCAGTTTCATCATATGTGAACACAGGATAATAACAGTCCTACCTCATAGGAATACATAGGTTTAAACAGATGACACACTTGAAACGGTGCCTGGCTACAGCAGGCATTCAGTAAGTGCTGACTATGATTAGGATAGAAGAAAATAAATATTCATGTGCTAGGTTCAAAGTTTACTTTGATAGTTTCTTTCTTAGTGGTAATAAGGATTGATGATTTCAGAGTTCCTAGAATGTTAGAAGGGCAATGAACTTTTATTTTAGAGACATGTAGCTGAGGCCCAGAGAGTTGACTTCTCCAAAGCCACACAGCTTTGTGGTAAAAGCTGGTAGAGCCAAGACCAGAAACCAGGCTTCCTGATTCCAGACCACTCTCCACTGTACCACACTCCACTCCTTAGAGGAGGAGGTCCAGAGCCAAGAAATGCCATACAGCATTGTCAACTACGGGACCGAAACTGCAGCAGCTTCTTCAAGGATTCCTTTGTCACTTAAGAGACTATCTTAGGTTCAGTCTCCCTCCCTGCCTCCCTTCCTCCCTCCCTCCCTTCCTCCCTCCCTCCCTGCCTCCCTTCCTCCCTCCCTCCCTCCCTCCTCTCCTTCCTTCTTTCCTTCCTTACTTCCTTACAAGGCACTGAGTTAGGCTATCCAGGGGAAGATATGGAGACATAAAACCTAGTCCTTTTCCTAAGGGGGTTTAAATTGAAATTGGAGTAAGAAGATGTGACAGAGACAGTAAGCAGAGACAAAAGTGTACATTAATACAATAATACAGTCATTTATATAAAGTGAAAACAATTTTAGAGGTCACCAGGCATTGTGTAATGTGCTAGAAGCCCAGTAAAAGAGTCTGTAAAAGTTTAGTAAACATATGAACGACTAAAAGAAACAAAGTCAAGCAAAGAAAAGATGCATGGAGTACTTTGGAAGGTCAGAAAAGCATAAAATAGCATCTGGTAGATGAATCAGGAAAGTCTTCACAGGTGGTATTGGGTATCAGTCTTGAAAGATGAAGAAGGGACAGATTAGAATGGATCAATGAAGAATCATTTTCTAAACATAAATCTATACATACATATACATCTGCACACACACAAAGAAAGAAAATACATTTCTATATAAATTTTCTATAGAATGTAGAAGAAAAGTTGAGTAAAATAAAAATAAGGATCCAAAAGGTAAGAGTTTTGGGCACTTCCAGACTTATTCTATCCAAGAAAAGTGAAGAATAGGAGGACTTGTTTCAAGAATTATCATCACACGTGAACTCCTTGTTCGTTGCTGGGATACAATATTAGCCAGTCATCACAAGGAAGTAGAATTGTAATGAACTGAGTCAGAGAGATGACTTGATAGATTTTTCTACTGTCATCCATGCCTGGTGTAGAAGGGCAGGTCCTAAGCATATTGTGAGGTAATACTGTCTTGATTACTGTAGCTTTACAGTAAGTCTTGAAATTGGGTAATGAATATCCTCCAACTTTGCTCTCTTCGGTATTGTGTTGGCTATACTAGGTCTTTTGGATTTACATCTAAACTTTAGAATCAGTTTGCCATGAAGTTTTCCAGTTTAAATAGGGTAGTAGAAGGAGATAACAAAAGGAGATTGGCTCCAACACTGCCAGTCTGTCTTCCAAAGCAGTTGCACCATTTTCCATTCCCACCAGCAGTGTGCAAAGGTTCGGATTTATCTACATCCTTGCCAGCATTTGTTATTATCTTTTTCATTACAGAAATCCAACAGGGTGTGAAGTAGGATCCCATTATGGTTTTCATTTGCATTTCTCTGATGGCTAATGATGTTGAACATCTTTTCATGTACTTGTTGGCCATTTGTATATCTTCTTTGTAGAATATCTATTCAGATTCTTTGCCCATTTTTCAATTGGGTTATTTGAGTGTGTGTGTGTTTGTGTCTTACTGAGCTGTAAGAGTGCTTTATATTTTCTAGATACAAGTCAATTATCAGATTTATGATTTGCAAATATTTTCTCCCATTCTTTGGGGTGTCTTTTTTCTTTCTTGATATCATTTGAAACACAGAAGTTTTTAATTTTGACCAAGTCTAATTTATCTGTTTTCTTATGTCACTTGTGCTTTTAGTTTTGTTTCTAAGAAATTATTGCTTGACAAAGGTCATGAAGACTTACACCTATGTTTCTTTTAAGCTTTATAGTCTTAGGTCTTAAATTTAGGTCTTTGATGCATTTTGAGTTATTTTTTATATGTGGTGTGAGAAGGGGTCCAACTGCTTTCTTTTTTTTAATTTTTGGACTTTATTTTTCGGAACAGTTTTAGATTTACAGAAAAATTGTGAAGATATTACAGAGATTTCTCAGATAGTTCACCCTTATTTCCCCCTATAATTAACATCCTATGGTGTATTTATTAACAATTAATGGACCTGTGTTGATATAGTATTATTAACTAAAACCCATGTTATTCAGATTTCCTTAGTTTTTACCTAATGTATTTTTGGTCCAGAATCTCATCCAGGATACTATATCACATTTAATCTTCTCATTTTCTGAAGCACCTCTTGGCTGTGGCAGTTTCTCAGAAGTCAAGGTTTTCAATGGCCTGGGCAGTTTTGAGGAGCACTGGTTTGGTACTTGGTGGAATTCTCTCCATTGGGATTCATCTGATGTTTTTCTCATGACTAGACTGGAGATATGGAATTTTGAGAGGAGGTAACAATGCCATTTTCATCACATTATGTCAAGGGTACATGTTATCAGTATGACTTATTCCTGTTGATGCTGACCCAGGTCACTGGCTAAAGTGTGTTTGTCAGATTTCTCCACTGTTAAGTTACTCTTTGTTTTCCTCCCTTTCCATACTGTACTGTTTGGAAGGAAGCCACTATGAGCAGCCCACACCAAAGGACAGAGGAATTATGTTCCACCTCCTTAAGAGAAGAGTAGCTACATATATTATTTGGGGTTCTTCTGCATGGAACATTTCCTCTTCTCCCCCACTTATTTATTTACTTATTTATCCAGTCTTATATACATATATCAGCTTGTGATCATGCATATTTATTTTCTGTTTTGAATAATCAATACTACTTTATTTTGTTACTCAAATTATGCAGCTTTGGTCATCGGGAGCTTTTTTAAAGTTGACTCTTCTCTTCCCTTGTCATGCCTGCATCATTGTGATTTTCTTTTCTTTTCTTTTTTTAAACTTGCTTTTTAAAATTTCAGCTATTTCTCCAAGGAGCCCTGGCTATTATTATTGGAAAATGTACTAGAAACCAAGATCTGGACACTAGGTGTGCTTGTTCCTCCTGGTGCGGTGCTGCCTCCAGGTTCTCGCACTTGACCAGGACAAGGGAGCATGTGCCTGTGCTAACCTCTGCTTACACACATAGCTATGAGTGTTTCCATATGCAATCCTTTCTACCTATAGTAAGCTAAACAGGAATTCACGCTCACTTCTTCAACTCTAATCCACTACCAGCCTCCTGTGCTTGCTTAGCTGTGAATTTCCACTACAACAATGAAAAGCCTGATTCCCATCATTGGCGACTCATATATTTAATTCTTAATTCCGGTAGACATGTATAGCAGTATCAGAATTGTTCATCAGTATCCTCATGGGAAAACACTTTATGAACTAGAGAACAATGCCTATGTACAGTATTGCCTTTAGTTTTATAGACTCCACGCATTTCCAAAGTTACTGAGGTCAACACCCTTTCCCCTACAGGTTTCATACTTTTGTAATATAGTTACATTGGGTTGTTACATTTTGCATACTTCAGGGACTTCCCCAGTGATTTTTAAAATATGGCATACATTATAGCTTACACTTCGTGCTGTAGAGATCAAAGGATTTGACAAATGTAGTGCCATGTATCCACAATGACACTATCATACAGAATAGTTTCACTGCCCTAAAAAATCCCCTGTGCTTCACCTATTCAACCCTCCACCCCTCCCTCTGAAACACTGGCAAACATCAATCTTTTAACTGTCTCTATAGTTTTGCCTCTTCCAGAATGTCACATAATTGTAATCATAAATATGATTTCATATGAATGCAGCCTTTCCAGACTTAGCAATATACATTTAGGGTTCATCCATGTCTCTCTCTCTCTGTGTGTGTGTGTGTGGCTTAACAGCTTCCTTCTTTTTATTGATGAATAAAATTCCATTGCATGGAGGTACCACAGTTTGTTTATCCATTCACCTATTGAAAAATACCTTGGTTGGTTCTGGTTTGGGGCAATTAGAATGTAGCTGCTATACATGTTGCCATGTAGATTTTGTGTGGACTCAAAATTTCAAATCACTTGGGTGAAAACCACCACACTCTCTTGCAAGGTGTTCTACTTTGTATTCCCACCAGCAGTGAATGGGAGTCCTTGCTTCTCCGTCTCCTCACTAGCAATTGGTACAGTCAGTATTTTCAAATTCAGCCATCCTAATAAGTGTATAGTGGTTTCTCATTGTTTTAATTTGTAATTCCCTATTTATATATGATGTTGAGCATCTTTTAATATGATTATTTGTCATCTGTATATCTTTTGGCAAGGTGTCTGTTCAGATCTTTTGCCCTTTTTTTTTTTTTCCGTATAACAAATCAGGGAAATGTATCTGCCACAAAAATATACACAGGAATTTCAGAGAAAAGAATTACAGACTAACATTAAAGTACATAAAAACTTTCAAACTTAGCACAATTCCCTATATGTGTATATACACACATATACATATACACATATATACACATACAAATTCTGAGTGCAATAAAACATTTGAAAAATCTGAAAATATAAACTATGAATGAGGATGTTGAGATAAGAGAAATGTCAAACCCTAATGATGAGTGCATTAATTGGTACAACCGGTTTAAATTATAGTGTGACATTGTATCAATTGCCTTACTTCTGCCCATTTTTAAATTGAGTTGTTTGTTTTCTCATTACTAATATTTAACAGATCTTTGCATATTTTGGACATAAGTTATTTATCAGATATTGTTTGCAGATATTTTCTCCCAGTCTGTGGCTTTCCTTTTCATTCTCTTAACAGGGACTTTCAGAGAGCAGAAAATGTTAGTTTTAATGAAGTCCAACTTATCAACTTTATCTTTCATGAATTGCACTTTGGGGATTGTACCTAAACACTCTTTGCTAAACTCAGTTACCTGGATTTTCTCCTATGTTTCCTTCTAGATGTTTTTAGTTTTGCATCAAGGTCTATGATCCATTTTGAGTTCATTTCTGTGAAAGTTGTAAGGACTATGTCTAGGTTTATTTTTCTGCATATGGATGTCCAATTTTCCTGCACTATTTGTTGAAAAGGCTACCTTTGAATTATCTTTGAAATTTTGTCAA
This sequence comes from Tolypeutes matacus, assembly GCA_026826555.1. Lineage (NCBI taxonomy): Eukaryota > Metazoa > Chordata > Mammalia > Cingulata > Chlamyphoridae > Tolypeutes > Tolypeutes matacus. The sequence goes on along the minus strand of JAKSZT010054568.1, from coordinate 5,148,332 downwards.
AGGCGAGTTGACTCCATTTGTATGGGTCTATTTCTGGGTTCTGCATTCTGTTCCATTGGTACTGTTTCACCAATACCACACCGTCTGGATTACTGTAGCTTTATAGTAAGTCTTGAAATTGGCTAGTGAACGTCCTCCAACTTTGTTTTCCCTCTTCAAGATTGTGTTGGCTATTCTAGGTCTTTTGAATTTACATATAAACTTCAGAATCAGTTTGTCAATATCTGCAGAATATCCTGCTGGAATATTGATTGGGGTTGAGTTGAAGGTATAGATCAATTTGGGAAGAACTGACCTAACAATATCGAGTCTTCCAATCCATGAACAGGGAGTATCCCTCCCATGTATTTACATCTTCTTTGATAGACATCAAATCATTAGGATTATGTAGTTTTCCACAGATAGATTCTGCCCATATTTTGTTAGATTTACACCTAAGTATTTCATTTTTGCTGCTATTGTAAAAGATATTTAAAAATTTTTAAATTCCAATTGTTCATTGCTGATATATAGGAGAATAATTAACCTTTGAATATTAACCTTGTATCCTAAGAATTATAATCACTTATTAGCTTCAGGATTTTTTGGTCAATTCTTAGGGATTTTCTGCATGGGCAATCATATCATCTGGGAACAGAGACAGTTTGATTTCTTTCTTCCTGATCACTATTCCTTTTATTTCCTTTTCTTATCTTGTTATAGTACTAAGAATTCCAGTACAATGTTGAATGGGGGTGGTGAGTGCAAGACATCTTTATAGATGTTTTTCATCAAGATGGGAAAGTTTCTCTCTATTCCTAGCTTGCTAAGAGTTTTTATTTTTAATCATGAATATGTGTTTGATTTTGTTAAATGCTTTTACTGCATCAATTGATATAATTGCATGATTTTTCTTCTTCAGTCTATTGATATAATGAATTACATTAATATTTGCATTTTGAACTAGTCTTGCCTACCTGGAATAAATTGCACTTGTTCGTTGTATATCTTTCTTGTACATTGTTGGTTTTTTTGCACCTAGGTTAATGAGAGATAATGGTCTGTAGTTTTCCTCTATTGTAATGTCTTTTCCTGGTTTAGTATTAGGGTAATGCTGGCCTCATGGAATGAGTTAGGCAGTGTTCCCTCTGCTTCTGTTTTCTGGAAGAGATTGTGAAGAATTGGTATAATTTCTTACTTAAACGTTTGGTAGATTTCACTGGTGAAGCCATGTGGATCCAATACTTTTGATTTTGGAAGGTAATTAATGATTCAATTTCTTTAATAGACACAGTCTTAATCAGATTATCTATTTCTTCTTGTGAGTTTTGGTCATTTGTGTATTTCAAGAAATTGGTACATTTCATCTAAGTTATCAAATTTGTGGACATAGACTTGCTCATAGAATTTCTTGATATCCATTTTATGTACATGAGATCAGTAGTGACAGCTACTTTTACATTTCTGATATTAGTAATTTGTGTTTCTCTCTCTTTTCTTTTTTTTTTTTTTTTTCTGGTTAACTTGAATAGTGTGTTATCAATTTTGTTGATATTTTTAAAGAACTTACTTTTGGTTTCACTGATTTTTTTCTATTATTTTTCTGTTCTCAATTTTATTGATTTTTGCTCTAATTTTTAAATTATTTCTTTTCTCCTGCTTGTTTTAAGCTTATATTTTTCTTCTTTCTCTAGTTTACTAAGATGGAAGCTTAGATTATTGATTTGAGATCTCTTTTCTTTTCTAATATATGAATTTCATGCTATACATTTCTGTCTAAACACTGCTATTTCTGTATCCCACAGCTTTTGATAAATTATATTCACATTTTCATTTGGTAAAAATATTTTTAAATTTTAATTTCTCTTGAGATTTCTTCTTTGACCAGTGAGTTATTTAGAAGTGTGATTTTGTATCTCCAAAGATTTGGGGATTTTCCAGCTATTTTTCTATTATTGATTGCTAGTTAATTTCCAATATTTTCTGAGTATATATTTTGTATGATGTCTATTCTTTTAAATTTGCTCAGGTATGTTTTATGGCCCAGAATTTGGTTTATCTTGTTAAATGTTCCATATGAATTTGAGAAAAACATCTATTTTGCTTATGTGAGATGAAGTATTGTATCAATTACTGACATAGGGGTGGATTTGTTTATTTCTCCTAGCATTTCTATTCATTTTGCCTTGCATATTTTCGTACTCTCTTGTTATACACATACACATTCAGGATTTTTCTGTCTTCTTGGACAATTGACTCATTTTATTATTATATAGTGATCCTCTTTATCTCTGATAATTTTCCTTGTTCTGAAGTCTGCTTTGTCTAATATTAATATGGCTACTCAACTTTTCTTATTAGTGTTAGTATGGTATATCTTTATTTATCCCTTTTCTTTTAATCTATCTGAATCTTTATGTTTAAAATAGGTTTCTTTTAAGTAACCTACAGTTGTATATATTTTTTTAGAATCCTCTCTGGCAATCTGTATCTTGTAATTGGTATAAATTATTTAATCCTAAAGTCTCAAGCAATATATAGTTTGTTTTCAGAGGTATGGTAGAGTTTTCATGACACTTTTTAAAACAACTTATTTTATTGCTATTGGTTTCAAAATAAATGAATCAAAACCACACCCATGGTTAGTAGCAATGCTTCAGTATTTATACATCAATTGTAACAAATGTACCATCTGCATGTAAAATGTTATTTATTGGGGAGAGGGCGGTGGGTATATGGAATCCCCTATGTTTGCTACATGATTTTTCTATAACCTAAAGCTTCTTTGAAGATAAAAAGAAAAAAATAAGGCACTGGGGGAATATACAGAAGAAAATGTCACTGTACATCCAAGACAACAGATCTTAACAGTGAAGAAAGACATAATGTCTACATTTTTTTTTTTTTATTATTTCAAATTAAAATTTTTTTGTATTTTATTTGTTATTTTTAAAACTATCATTATTATTTCATTTTATTATTACTTTTATTTGGTTATTTTGTTGGTTTGATTTTTGGAGAGGTTTTGGATCACAGAAGGGTTGCAACTGTGGCAGGGGAGGATCATTGGTGTAGGGTGTCAGTGATGGGGGGGATGCATGGGAGGGGGTTCACCTGAGGCATACCTATAAAGACATATGAAAGTGTTCAAGTGTCCATGGGGCATTGTTTTGGTGGTGGAGATCCATACAATAACCAAAAGAATATTGAGTTCCCATCCTGGGAAGCTCTGCTACATTTTCTAATGGGACAGCAAGAATCCCCCGAGAGCAAGGGCAGTGCCTAGTGAAAGAAGATGGACCACTGCAATGGGCACTTGATATTGATGATTATACTTATGAACTCTTTCTTTCTTTTTTTTTTACTTTAATATTTGGTGCACAGTTCTATGAGTTCCCACACCCCCAACCCCCACTTGCTGTCTGTGTCCATTTGCTGGGTAATCTTCTGTGTCTGTTTCTTGCCTTCTCTTCTCATTTTTCTCCTCCAAGCTTCACTGGGATTTGATCCTAGGGACCTCCGATGTGGGAGAGAGGCACCCTGTCACTTGTGCCACCTCAGTTCCTGGTTTCTGGCACGTCTTGCCTTGACTCTTCCCTGAGTCTCTCTTTTTTTGGTCATCATCTTGCTGCGTGACTCATTGCATGTCTGCGCAGGACTGGTTTGCCTGCTTGCCTTTTTTTTTTTACCAGAAGGCCCCAGGGATTGAACCTGGATCCTCCCATATGGCAGACAGAAGCCTTGAACCCTTTCTTTTGAAATTGAAACTTAGCTTAGTATGATATGTTGCCTAAGAATTACCTCCTGGGGGCCTCCTTGTTACTCAAATATGGCCACCCCCTAAGCCAAACTCAGCATATAAATGCACTACCTTCCCCCTGACATGGGACATGACTCCTGGGAATGAGCCTCCCTGGTACCGAGGGCTTATTACCAAGTGCAAACTAGCAGTGCACCTGGAAAAAGACTTTGACCAAAAGGGAGAAATGGTAAATACAAATGAGTTTTTATGGCTAAGAGATTTCAAAGTGAGTCAAGAAGTCATTCCAGAGGTTATGCTTATGCATGTCTCAGCAGGATCTCATTGAATGCCATGGTAAATAGTGCCTCAAATAGCAGGGGTCCTGAGGGCTCTGGAGTTTGATGCTGTGCCAGTGGGCCCTACTTTGGAATTTATGCTCCCCAGTGTGACAGAGTTGGACTCAGTCATGTTTTCCCTACACATGGCTCTTCTGCCCCTTCTATTTGAACCTTTAGTTCGTGCTAAATACACTTGATAGGTGTATGTCCAAGAGACTTAAATCTTTGGTCCATCTTTGTGCCAGTTGAGCCCTAAATCTCAGCAGAGTTGCAACACCTACTCTCTAGATGATTGGACGCATGGAGGACAACTAACAAGGAGACGATGATGGACAGCATACATCCCAAGAAACAGAGAGAGTCTGCAACTGCAAGCAAGATAGTCCCATCCATCTACCCCATGGGATCTAAGCCCCCTCTCAATCAGAGGCAGAGTGGTCACCACCAACCCCAAATCCCCAAGATTGGGGAATGAGCAATGGACTAACGTAGACTTACTATTATTCTACTATTGACTTATTGTTATTCTACTATAGACTTATTGTTATTCTAGCAATGGAAGAACTTTTGTCATTAATGTGGAGGCAAGCCACCAGAGGTTCTGAGGGGAAGGAGAGGGAAAAGTAGGTGTAATATGGGAGCATTTTGGGGACATTGGAATTGTCCTGCATGATGTTGCAATGACGGATACAGGCCATTATATATTTTGTCATAACTCATAACTTACAAAATTGTGGCAGACAGAGTGTAAACTATAATGTAAACTATAATCCATGGTTAGTGGCAATGCTTAAAACAACCAACGAACCAACCAACAAACAACACATGCACTATTATATCAGCACCTGCAATGAAAATGACTGGATTTAAACCCACAGTTTAGTATCATATGCTGGGGCAAAAAAAAGCAGAACTCGGGAAACGGCTGTGGCTCAATCAGTGGGGCTCCCGTTTGCCATGTGGGAGGCCCCGGGTTTGGTTCCCGGGGCCTCCTGGTGAAGGCAGGCCCGCCCGCATGGCGTGGTTGGCTGACCCAGCGAGCGCAAGCAGCAAGGGGGGGATAAATGAATAAATAAATAAAATCTTTAAAAAAAAAAGCAGAACTGACATTTAACAGCCACATTCATCCCTTTAGCTTTGAGAATGGTTCTGGAAGAATTTCGTCTTGCCTTAATTCAAGCTGGCTTAGCATTGTGGGAGTGGGGGGTAGAAATTACCACTTAAGATAGTAGAAAGAGAATATATCTCTTGTTTCCAATGGGTAGTAAATATAATCGGTTGTTTGAAAGGAGAAAATCCTTTGTGGTCTTCCTAAGTAGTATTATATTCTTGCTCAAAAAAGGGACTCTGACCTAAATTCTGTCTACCAGTTGGGTTTAGGTACTGCTGTAGCATCTCAAGCAATGTTGGTTCTGTCCATGCACAGATGTCCTACTCTCCTTCAACTCCAACCAGCCTTTATCATTGCCAATAGTTGACTAAGCCTTTTCTTCTTAATGTCGTCTTTTGTGTGCAGTACGATGTGTTCAGCAAGTTCAGACTCATCAGTGAAACCCTGGCCACAGTCTCCACAGGAAAAAGGCCTCTCAAGCCTATGTGTGTGCTGATGGCTAAACATGAATCTCTTTTTCACGAAAGTTTTTTTCACACTCAGGGCACTGGAAGGGTCTCTCCCCTGTGTGCAATCTGAAGTGTGTGGTGACTTGACAGCAGCTGATAAAGCCCTTGCCACGCTCCCCACAGGAGAACGGCCTCGCCTTGCTGTGGGTGTGCTGGTGCCTTCACAGCGCCCTTCGTGCGGAAGCTCCTGTCACACTTGGGGCACTGGAAAGGCCTTTCCGCACTGTGCACTCTCAGGTGGTCCCGACGATTGTAAGCGTAGATGAAGCATCAGTCACATTCAGTGCAAGAAAACGGCTGCTCTCTGGTGTGTCTGTGCCGGTGAGTCGAGTCACATCTGGGCCCTTAAGGGGCTTCTCATCTGAATGCAAGACGCTCAGGCGGAAACTCTTGCTGCACTTAAGACACCGCGAGGCCTTTTCCCCTGTGTGTGCTCTGATGTGCTGGGCCAGCTGAGACCTTGTGGGGAAGCACTTATTATACTCTCGTCACAATAGGGGGATTGGGATAGCGTCTCTCCTGCCTGCACCCTGGAGAGCTCAGACTCCTGAGACAAGGCCACATTACATGCTGGACAGGAGGCTGGCCTCTCTCCACTGCTCCGGCACTGGTGCACCTGTGGAGGAAAGTCTAGGTGTACTTGTGGTCCAGTCAGGGTCCAAAGGAATACTGGCTATGAAGAGGGTCTCATTGGAAATGGACATTTAATTTCTCCTGAATTTATAGCTTGTTAGCTTCCTGGATCAAAATAACAAGAATTTATAGCTTGTTAGTGGAGGAATAAATAATGTTTTCTGATTTCTGTGATTCTTCTCAATTTCTTATGGGATCTCTCCCTTGTTCATTCCAGGGTATTAGTTCCAGTTTGGGAATTCCATCATCTAGAGAAACAAGAGTTTTGTAAATGGTTCTCATTACATGCTGGTAAAGCTCCTTCTGCCATGCCTCCAGATTCTGCCATTCTTGCTCCGTGAATAAATGGCAACATCTTCAAAAGTTAGAGGTAACCGAGTGAGATCAGCTGTGGCCTTTTGCAGTCTTGGTGGGCACAGCCCCGAGATGGCTGACTGCCCCAGCTCTGCTTGCAGGAAACTTTTCACTGACTTTCATGATACTTTTGAAGACACACAGCCTAGTAGGGGAGACTAATGACTAAACACATGATTGAAAACACAGTAATATTAATATATGATATAGCGACATACATAGGGCTTGGTGGACACAAAGAAGTGAAGTGGTGGAGAGAGGAATATCTCACAGAGCAGATAATAATGGCATGACCTTTTGAAGTAAGAGTAGGGACAGACAAGCCAAGGGAAATAAAACACTCTAGAGAGAGGAAACAGTCCTTTCCACCTTCACGTCTGAAACCTCCATCCTTTACTCTCTGCCATCACCCTTAGTTCCCCAACATGCAATGGATAAGGCACACATGCCTCAGCCTGGCAGCATTTACTTGCTCTGTACCTGATTTATTCTTGCCACTAACCACACACGCATGTGTCTGTTGGTGCAAATGCATCTTTCATCCTGGTATTGCCCAGATGCTACTTCAAGCTGGAGTTGAGTGAACTAGCAGAGACATTGCTAAGAACGCCTAAGACAGTTTTTAGTTAAGCAATAAGTGTATTTTCCTGTATTCAAATCCCACTTGGCTTTGTGCCCCCATCACCTCTCTCCCCATTCCTGAACTCTCTTTTGTCTTTGCAATGGATCAGTGAAGACATGGTTCATTTCCAAACTTCTAACCAGTATAATAAACCAGCCATATGCGTGCTAGGATGATCCTGTCCTGCCTCGGGGCTTATTCAAAACAACCTGGAATATATTTTCTGGCTTAAAAAATGAAATCCCAGCTTAAAAATGAAATCCTGGAATACATTCCTTCACATCTGTTCCAACAGAAATCAAAGTCTCCTGCAGGATTGTACTTAATGCATGTGGAGCTAATATTTATTAAGTACCAGCTATCTGCCAGGCACAATATGTACACTGCCTCATTTCATCTTTGCAACAAGACTAGGAGGTAGGTGCTAGTATCTCCCTTTTGCCAATGAGGGAAATAAAGCTCAACCTCACACAGCTAGTGTGTGTCGGCAGATATTGTCAAATTGTCCTCTACTCCAAAGAAGTTGGATCAGTTCTTCTACCAACACGGCCAACACCTTGACCAAATTTGGTAACTATCCCCCAACACTTGATTGGTCAGTCTCATCTCTTTGCACCATGAAATATTGCTTCCTTTTTCAAACTAATAGCTAAAAATGGTGACAGCTTCTGAACCTGATACAAAATATTGGCTTTGCTGCTTCCATATCATCATATACACATCTCCAGCCTTCTTTTAATGACTGCATTGTATACAATTGCATATAGGTACTTCTTTTATGTACCATATTTATTGAACCAACCACTGCGAAGCACACTTAGGCTGCCTCAAGTTCTTTGCTATTAAAAAACGCTGCTGCAATAAACAACCAGTATATTTATTTTTGTGGTCATGCATGAGTTAATTGGTAGAATATATTCACATAGGAAGAACTGATAGTTCATAGAGTATAACAATTTGGTCTCTTTCTCAGAAAGAATTCCCTACTAAATTTTTTTTTTCAAATTCTTCCATGTTTTCTTCTAATACTCTATGATTTTTTTTTTTTTTTTTAAGTTCAATTCTGGGATACACATGGAATTTATTTGGCATAAAGAATAGATAAAATCAAATCCTAATTTCTTTTTCACATAGTGAGTCATGTTTATTACCATTCAATTTTGTCTACATTAATTTGAAATAATGCTTTTATTATAAACAAAACCCTCAGATATATTAGTCTCTTTCTGGACTCTTAATTCTTTTTCATTGATCTATTTGTCCATTCACATACTAATTTCAAACTCTTTAATTTCCTCCGTGATAGAGTGCTAAAACATGAAGTCTCTGGAATCAGATTGCCTGAAGTCAAGTCCTGACTCCACCAGTTACTAAGAGTGTGACTTTGGCCTAGTCTCTAAAACAACTTTGTCCTTCAGCGTCCTCATCTCTAAAATGATAAGATAACAAACCAGTATTGGCTACTGTTGCACTTCTCCAGATCTAAACCTGGAGATGGATAGAGGAGAGGCAGCAGATTGAAGGATTTTAGAGCCAGATTCTGAAAGTCACACAAAATCCTGGAGGAGTCTTGGGGAGACAGGAGAATGTCAGGTTCTGGTACAGGTACAAGCAGGTAATGGTGGCTTGGAAAGAGAAAGGATCAAGGCCAACATTTAGGAGAAAGCTGGATGGAGGGAGATTTCAACTTTTACCCTGTTTTCTTCCCCACATTGTTCTAGGGGTGCCTGATCTCTGACATGAGATTAGGGGAGCCAACATTGGTTTTGAACTCAGAGATGTGTCTCTAATACTCTGTACATTTTAGCTGGAATTTGCCTGCTGGTAAGGTGAGTGAGGAATTTTAGGTTCTCAGAATCCCACAATATAAGGGTCTATAAACATAAAACAAAAATATAACTGGAGGATTACACACTAATGATGAAGCTAGAGCTCCCCAGACGGGTGTTTTCTCCATTGCTTTCTCAGGAGGGAAGGTGGTAGCATCAGCCAGGAGCAGTGGTATAACATCAGAGTGCTGGAAGCTGCCTTAGAAGTACAGCTCCACTAAGAAAGGTGAAATGTCAAGGCCGCACCGCTGGGAAGTGGCTCTGCCACTGCTAGAACCTGGTTTTTTAATTTCAGAATCTGTTTTTCCTACTACATAGTTATTCTCTATTTGAGACAATTATCTAATAATGAAAACTTATCTCTTACTCAGTATAGAACACTTTCGGACCCTAAAGTAGTTTTGTTTTGTTTTGTTTAGCAATAATGATCATGAAAATAATAATTGCAATCTAAAAATGCTTTCTTAAAGGTAGAGAATATTAAGAGAGGGAGCTATGTAGTTGCTTGGCTTTTTCCATAATTTGGATAAATGTGCTTTGCTGATGAGTGAGTCTAATTTGTAATCTAATTAGAGACTTTTTCGTTTGTGTGTGTGTGCGTGTGCACGTTTGCACACATGCAACCTTCCTCTGATGGAAAACCTTCCTCAAAGACAGCCAGTAAATCTATATTGTTCAGTCTATTAACCATTGTTTAGTCAAAAATCTTTTTGGTTGAAAGCAAGAGAAGCCACTTTAAGGTAGTTTAACTTAAAAAAGAGAATTTTCTGGAAGCACATAGGGTATCTTAGGGATACCAGGGAAATTTTAAACAATTAAGTTCTTAGGGAGCCCTGGGACCTCAACAGCAAGAGTACACAGACTTTCTGTTTAGAATTTTACCGTGAGTATGACTCAGCTGTTTCTCATATTCTCGAGACAGAAAAAGATTGGACTAGTTTGCATCAGACATCGACATCTGAGCTCTATTCATGGAAGAGAAGAGGCATATGGTCTGCAATGGATCTCCAGCCTTGACTTTGTACTCCAAGATGTTCATTTCCGTCACAGATGCCAGAACTGTTAGAGATAATCAAGTTCAAGTCCTATTTTCAGATGATGAAACTTGACAAAGTTAGGTAACATATTCAGTAGCAGAAACAAGGCTACTATAGAATGAATCGAGAGACTCCAAGTGATATTTCCACTTCTGTCCCTTCTTGTCATTTCCTTGGACATCACCTTTGTCCTGCCTTTTGTTACCACAGATCGGACACATTACACGAGACTTCTCAGTGGTCCCAAGGATCTCCTTGGCAATTCATCCTCATTTCACCGCTAATGATCTCTTCAAATCGCTTCTGATTGTGTCTTTCCTTAAATTCAAAATCTCCAATGGTTTCCCATCGTATGTAAGCCATATTCTTCAGTATAAATGCAAGTTTATACCTGGGAAGGATTTATGGGAAATGAAAAGGTTATATGGGATTTGGAGGAATTCTTGGGGCCTCAGTTTCCCCAAGTGTAAGATTAAAGGATTAAATCTTCCAAGCCTCATCTTCTCTAACTCCTTGATAAGAACCTATCTTTATTTTTTCATGTGTTTACATATTTTTGCCATTAGATATCCATTTCCATATGACTTCAGAAAACATGAAGTTCAATATTGAAGAGATCAGGAGCAATGAGGCTTTCTTTCTCTGCCCAGATGAAATTAGTTCAGCTTTTCATGTTCTATAAATTGTCATTGATTTGGTAATTTGATGAAAACATTTATATACAAATATTCCACTAAAATATAAAATCTACATATATCAAGAAGTTTCTTCAGCCACAGATACTGGGGTGATAAGGTTTTTGTAAGATTTTCTTAGAAGAAAATATTCTGAATACACACAAATGAATAAGATATAAGAATATAATAAAAAACAAGAGGAGTTTGATTATATATGCCCTGGAGATAAAAATCTCATTAGAATCCTCACAATCCTCATTTGTCTCAGAGACCTTTTATATAGCACACTTAGTTTATCACTAAACTTAACTCTTTTATAATAACCAATCATTGCCAAGCTTTACAAAAATATACCTCAAACCCTGAGCTCTCTTGGATTCTCATGGACCATCATCCTAGATAGCTGTTTTCTGTGTAGCTACTCCTATTTTAAATTAAATTAAATTTTATTTTATTTTATCTAGCTACTCCTTTTAATACTATTTTTATTTCCTTTATCATTCCAAAGGAAGCTTTTCTATAATGAGGACACCCTCATCAGAAGCTGATGGATGTAACTCGGTATTTTCTTTATGATTCAAGGTCATCCTTAACCTTTCCCCTTCTTTGTTAAACAGTTATTGGGAGGACAGTGAATGGCGTGCTGGGGACACGGCATCACTGATCATCTAGATAGATGATCATCTAGATAGACAATCCATGTGGACCTGCGCAGGGAAGATATGGGTGGGTGGGACAGGGTGGTTGAGGTCCTCTGGTCTAGAGCTGAAAAGGTGCTGCTAATGCATTCAGAGTAATGTGTCCTCACTTTTCCAGTTTTGCCCTATACATCCCCTTCAGGCTCTGCTAACATTTCCCATTCCTGTCCTGCTTTTTTCTTTAGCAGAAGTTTAGTAGAAGTTTATTCTTTCATTATTTTAAAAAATTTTTATTGAGGTACCATTTTTAAAATACAAAATTTTCCATTTTAAACATTTTTAAGTAAACAATTCAGTGTTAATAATTACATTCGCAATGTTGTGCCATCATCACAAACACCCAGGACTAAAACTTTATCACCCCAAACAGAAACTTTGTACCCAATAACCAATACCTCCCACGGTTCTGTGTGGAACCTACACTTCTTTTTCTTTGTGTAGCAGAAACCTCACTTTGAGATCTCAGTTCTCTACACACAACTGTATGAACTGTATCTAATCCTGAAAAACAAACCACAAACCCACCCGCAACACACGTGGGCTGGGGGTTTCCTTCCCACCTGGTCGGTGAGGAAACTGAGGCCCAGCGAGCTTAAGAGATGGGCCTGCACCCCACAATATGTGGCTGCCCGAAGTGAGAGAGGCCGTTTGTCTTCTAACTGCTCCTTCAGGATCCTTTCATGATGCTACTCAGCTTCCCAACAAGATAGGTGGGGATTTGGTATTTCTGACCAGGAATGGAGAAACAGTCCAAAGGAACGCATGCGCCCTGAAGCCTCTTAGCTCCCTTCAAAAATAAGGTCTATTTTAGGTCCTGTACATGTTACTAGAATAAAAATTAAAAGGTAAAACACAGGACTGTATAACACAGTGAACCCTAGTGTAAACGATGGACTGTGGTTGCTAGCATAAGTATAAAAACGTCCTTTCATCAACTATATAACAAACGCAGCACACTAATGCACCGTGTTAACAGTAGGTGGTATACTGGAAAAACCGTCCACCCGAACGTGAGCCGTGCGCTGTAGCTGATGGCGCAATTTTAGTCTTCTGTCCTCAGTAGTAAGGAAGGCACCACACAGATGCAGAGTGTTAATAATAGGGGGTGTATGGGAATGCCGTCTTTTTTACATGATTTTTCTATAAACCTACAACTTCTCCATTTAAAACAATTTAAAAAGAAGCAGCGTGGAAAGCCAAAGAGGTCTTAACATTAAATACGATTAACAAGCAAATAACCCAAGTCAGGACAATAGGTGTGCGGCCACGGCCCAGCGGCTCCGAGCTTGGGGCACAGCGCCTGGGCCTAGGCCGCGGACCCACCAGAGAGCTTCCGGAAGGCTTCCACCCCCCTGGCTATGATGAAGTGGAGCCGGGCACCGGGCCCAGGGTTAGCTCCTGAGGTGGCAGAGTTTTTGGTGTGGGCGCTGAGGGACGGCTGAGCTGCTGGTGAGAGGAGGCTCAGTGGGCCCGCATCTGTGTCACCCGGGAAAGCTTCTGTAAACAGAGGTCCTGCCTCCGACGGCTTCACTCAGAAACCTTCCAACAGATGGCTTTGTCCACGCTCTCCCAGGAACATACTTGTACTTCACCTAAGTAGCTCCTACTCAAAAATGAAAACAAGGCAGAGATCCAGGCCAGCCCACGAGCCCCTGGGTGGGGCAGCTGATGCAGACCCCTGCCCTTATCCTGCCATGGGCTTCAGCCCCAGGGTCTGCGCCCCGCTGCCCGGCGGCCCGAGCGGGGCCCCAGGCCACTCTCCTGATGTCGCAGCCCAGCCGAGAAACGCCAGTTTCAGTTGCTTTAACAGTGGCTGCTTTCTTCCGCCATCCCACGCTGTCTTGGGGCAGCTGTAACCTTTGACGTCTTCCAGGAGAAGGATCCTTTTCACCTGGGTGATCAGGTTGCTGGTGTAAAGTTATCCCGGTATAGTCTTAGCTTTCGTTTACCTGTCACGGGCCGTGTGTCTGCAGCTATATTCTCTCACTCGTGCCTGATGATGTTTTGTGGCTTCTCTTTTTCCCCTTGCTCAGTCTTGCCGGGGTTCTTTATTCATTAAATTAAAAAAAAAATAAAGATTAAAAAATATTTTTGATTTGTTTGATAAATTCTATCCATTCACACGTATTTGTTCTATATTCTAAGGCCGGCAGGATCTAGAGTCAAAGGCTGCTGACACATGGGGTAATTATATGACCCGGTTTATGCCTATTGTCAGGCATAATTAAGTAAAATAAAGTAATTACAGCATTCCCCTTTACTCTCAAAAGTGTCCTGGGTTGGATAATAAATTACTTGGTCAGCCCACTGATAGACCAAATAAGACAGGCTGAAATTTGACACGCGGCAGCCGGGACCAGATAAGTTTTGGTGGGGTGTGGAGGGAGGGGTTAGTCTGATTGGAGGAATTTAAAATAGAATCAGAGACTGAGGAACTGGAGACCTTGTGAAGAGACAATTATTTTGAGAAGTTTTGCTACAAAGGAGAGAAAAGCAATCAGGTAGGAGGCAGCGGGACTAGAGTCGTTCATTATTTCATCCATTTCTGCTTCTTTTTAAAGTCTTCCTTCACTTTATGGGCTTATTTCGTTAATGCTTTGACAACTTCTTTTTTTTTTTTTTTGACAACTTCTTAGGTTAATGCTTAATACATTTGAAGGTATACATTTCTTTCCATGATCAAAACCAATAGGTTTTTAATATGGAGTGCTTTCATTTTCATTCATCTCTACGTAATTTGCAATTTCCACTTTGACATGCTCTCTGACCAATGAATTATTCAGAAGGGACTTAAACAATCTAGATGTCCAGTTTTTCTCCCCCCTAATTTGTAATTTTAATATACTTTGGTCAGTGTAAGTGGTCTACATATCTTTTTTTGTTAAAAATTGTTTTAATTTTCTTTGTGGCCTTCTGCAGTACCAGTTGTTGTAAATTTTATGTGAGTATATGAACAAATTAGGTAGTCTCTGTAGGTTGTGAATTCTGTGCATATCTTTCAGCAATAAGCTTGTTAATTACCTTCTTCAAATACACTATATTCTTACTTATTTTGTCTACTTGATCTGTTGTTTCCCTGAGGTCTAGTAAAGTCTCCCACTATGATTGTGGACTTCCTAATTTCCCTTTGTGATTCCAGCAATTTTCTATGTACATCAAAATGCTGTTTGAGGCATTTGAGTTCATGATTATTACATCTTTTTGTTAAATTGATTTTAACAAGATGCATGTTACTTTTTTGATATTATTCATGTTTTTCAGTTTCCGTTCTGTTTTGTCTGATACCGATAGTTCTGTGCTGTTTTCTGTTTGTTAGTACCTGTGAGGTATAAATTTTCAAACTTTGAGCCATTCAGTTTTGACTGTCTCTAATGAGCTGCACAGAGGAGAATTCTTAAAACATGCAAATTGTTATTTTATCTTAAATGAAGCAAGCTTAACCAAACCCTACTTATTATTATTGACATATTGGAACCAATTCCTGCCATCCTATTTTGTGTTTTCAGTTTACCATCCTCCCTCTCTCATGCTTTCTTGTTTCCCCTTCCCAGCCTTCCTATATAGATCAACAGAATTTTCTTTGTTCCTTTTTCATTCACTGCTTTGAAAACTACACATTCTATTTCTATTCATTTATTGGTTACATTTACATTTTATCACAAGTGGTTAAATCTATATTTTTCTAACTGTCCAGAGCTAAAAATCACTACGCACCATCTTTATTTGATTAACCTTAACATGCTTTTATTTTCCCAAGTTCTTCATCAGCATCCCTGGCCTCCGTCTTCCACATCCCATATTGACTCAAATTTTGGCACCTATTTTTTGAAAAATAACTCTATAATCCATATTTCACAGAAACAGTAAGTTTATGATTTTCTTGGCTAACCACTGCAGCTCACTGCTAAGTTCAGGGTTAATTTATTCTTATATTCTCTAGTAGTATTTTTAACACTCAGAGAGGACCTGCTGGGTAATTTAAAGTGTGAATTGAAAAAAATCTTTATTTCACCCTCACATTTCAATGATATTTTGGCTGGATGTAGAAATTTAGATATGATTTTTTTTTCCTTCAGCAAACAGAAGATATTGCTCCAGTGTCTTTTTTTCATCCAGTATTGTTGATGAACTACCTAATGCCAAATCTGAATAGAATGAGTTTCAACAGTCCTTTTCTGTTCTGCTCTGGAAACTTTAACAGTTTTTCTTTATCCTTGCAGTTTTTAGCATATTGACTATATCCTCGGTGCTCTGAGCTTTCGTTATATTTGTACATTTGATTTGTATATTTGATTTTGTCATTTGTTTGACTCCCGCTCTATAGTTGGATTCAAACCAACAATCTGAGGGCTTATATTTTCCTTCAACCTATAAGAAATTCCCTCCTATTATTTTTTTCAGCTTTCACCTCCCTTCCATTCTCTTTATTCTCTATTAGATAGATGCTAGGACTTTCATAACTCTTTCCTGTCTCTTAAATTTTCATCTTTTTATAACTTTTTGCTGCATTCCTTGGCTCTGTCTTCCTGATCTCTAATTTCATTTCCAGTTGAGTCCATTCTTCTACTCATATATCTGCTGATTTTTAAGTTTTAATAATTAAATTTTTATTTTCAAGGTTTTTCCTGATTTGTTTTATAACAGATGCTTCACAGTTCATTATTGTAATGTCATTCTACATCTCTCTGGAGATACCAATTAAAATTGTTTAAGGTATTTTTCTTATCACTCTATTAACTTTTTTCCCCATTTATATGTATATGTTTACTCTTCTCTACAGCTCTTATCTTACACAAATTATCTTTATTTTTATTTTTAATACTTTAAAAGATGCTTAGATTACATACATGTTATACAAAAATTACAGGGATTCCCCTGTTCCCCACCTCCCACACCTCCCCCAACCTCCCATATAAACATCCTTCATTAGTGTGGCTCATCACCTGCAACGGATATACACCTCCTGGGGCTTTGCCACTAAGCATGGACCATAGTTCACACTGTAGACCACACTCTCTCCCACACAGCTCTGCATGGTATATGCTGATATAAAATGTCCTATATCTGTCATTGTAATGTCACACAGGATAATTCCCAAGTCCCAAAAAAGCCCCTGTATTACAACTGCTTTTCCCTCTCCCTGCCCCGAAAGTGTCCAGTGGCCACTGGCTCCACATCAATGTTGTAATTTCTTCCATTGCTTGAATCACAATATGTCTACAACAGAATACCAGTGAGTCCACTCTAGTCCATAGCTCTTCCCCCAATCCTGAGGAGTCTGGGATGATGATGTCCACTCCATCTCCAAGTGAGAGGGGGCTTATATCCCATGGGGAAGATGGATGGGATTATCCTGCCTGCAGCTGCAGACTCTCTCCATTCCCTGGGATGGCCGTTGTCCATCATCATCTCCCCACCAGATGTCTTGGGTGAGTCCACCGAGCCGTATATTAGGAGTTGCAGCTCCACCTCATTTATTGAGTGATTCACCACCCACTGTGACCATGCCCCATCCCTTGATCATTTGAACAATTTTATATATCTTTCATGTATATTCAGGTGAACTTCCTCCCATGAAACCCCCATCCCTGACACCCCCCACCAATGATCCTCTCCTGCCCCCTCTGTAACCCTTCTTAAAGAAGAAGCCCATATCATAGCCAAATACAATTAATAGGAAAATGAAATAATAAGTTTAAATGTAAGAGATAAAATACATGGAAACTTAAAAAAAAAACACTAAAAATAAAATTAAATGAAAAGATTGGGATAGTCAAAAAATTGGAAAAAACAAAAAATTTTTTTTTGACATTTTTCCTTTTATCACTGCATTATCGGGTGTCCAGTCTGTACCATGGCACTGCCCCCACTCATTCCCCAGTATCTCCCAAATTTTCATTTAATTTTCAAAGAAGTTTTAGGTCACAGCAAAGTCACACACAGAATACTAGAGACTCTCATATACTCAACCTCCTCCCCTTTCCTCACCCCATATTAAAACCTTTTTGTATGTGGATGGTAGCATTGTTATAACTGATATACAGATAGTGAAACAGAGCTACTAAACATTGTCAGTGGTTTACAGTATAGTTTACATTTTAGACGATACAATTTAATAATTTTTGATGATATGTACCATGTCCTGTGCCCATCAGTGTAAAATAATGAAAAACATTCCCCCTGACCACTAAATACCCCCTGCTTGATTTATTCTGTTCCTTCCTCCCCATCCCCCCGGGGCACATGACAACCCCCTGTCTTGACTCATTGGATGACAAGATTCATAGTTACATGCAACAAGAGGTCTTGACTTGCTGATTGTCCTCCCCTATTAGGATCCACCCTTGCTCATAAAAGATGCCCACCTGTCTGTTTCTGGGTGAAGTGGTCCTCCCAAAGATGGGGGTCCATCTCCTTCCCACTCACCACGTGGGTCTCCACCCACCGATACAACACATTATGACAGGATGAACACTCACACACTCCCCAGAAGCCTGCTCCAGATGCACCCCATCCTGAATGCGCCCCCCACCGACACCCTAAACCAGTGACACTTCCTTGTCATATTGCCATAAGAGCATTCCCACCCCAGCAATTTCAACCTCATACCCATATATCCCGTGTTCACCTGATCCCTCTCCCATCTCTTCCCCCAGTATCCTGAGTATTCTAACCCGCCCATCCTAATCTACCCACCTATCAACCCTGCACCACCAAACCCAGCAATATCACTACCCACCTGTCCTATCCCTTCAATATGCAACTATACCCTATCTCTTTACCATAGACTATGTCTGTATGGGTGATGGCTCACAACCTTCTCTTCTCTTTCTCTCTCTTGTTAACCTATCTTTCAGAAAATGGTTCTTGGAGACTGCTCACTTTCCTCAGATCATATCAGTGAGGTCATGTACTGTTCATCCTTCAATGCCTGGTTTGGTTCACTCAACATAAGGTCTTCAAGATTCATCCATGTTATTCCGTGTGTTAGCACTTAGTTCCTTCTTACAGCTGAGTAATAGTCCATTGTATGTATGCACCACATTTTGTTTATCCATTCATCTGTTGATGGGCACCAGAGATGATTCCAACTTTTGGCAATAGTGAACAATGCCACCATAAACATTGGTGTACATAAATCTGTTCGTGTCTTTGCCTTCAATTCTTCTGGGTGTATGCCCAGCGGTGGAATTGCTGAATCATATGGAAAATCTATTGTTAGTTTTCTGAGGAACCGCCAAACTGTCATCCACAGTGGCTGGACCATTCCACAATCCCACCAGCAGTGGATGAGGGTTCCTATTCCTCCACATCCTCTCCAACACTTATAGTCTGCTGTTTTTTTAATAGCTGCCATTCTTATGGGTATAAGATGGTATCTCATTGTAGTTTTGATTTGCATTTCCCTAATAGCTAGGAATGTCGAGCATTTTTTTCATGTGCTTTTTAGCCATTTGTATTTCTTCCTTGGAGAAGTGTCTTTTCAGGTCACTTGCCTATTTTTTTAAATGGGTTGTTTGTCTTTTTATTTTCGAGGTGTAGGATTTCTTTATATATGCAGGATATTAGGCTCCTATCAGATATATGGTTGCCAAATATTTTCTCCCATTGGGTAGGCTGCCTTTTTATTTTCTTGATAACGTCCTTTGAGGTGCAGAAGTTTATAATTTTGAGGAGATCCCATTTATCTATTTTTTCTCTTGCTGCTCATGCTTTGGGTATGAAGTTCATGAAATCATTTCCTATTACAAGGTCCTGTAGATGCTTCCCTCTATTATCTTCCAAGGTCTTTATGGTTTTGGCTCTTATATTTAGATCTTTGATCCATCTTGAGTTGATTTTTGTATAAGGTATAAGATGGTGTTCCTCTCTCATTCTTTTGGATATGGATATCCAGTTCTCCAAGCACCACTTGTTGAAGAGGCCATTCTGTCCCAACTGAGTGGGCCTGGTGGCCTTGTCTAATATCAGATGACTTTATATGTGAGGATCTATATAAGAGCTCTCAATTCGGTTCCATTGGTCAGTATGTCTATCCTTGTGCCAATACCATGCAGTTTTGACAACTGTAGCTTTGCAGTATGTATAAAAGTCAGGTAGTGTGATACCTCCAACTTCATTTTTCTTTTTCAATATGTCTTTGGCGATTCGAGGCCTCTTACCTTTCCAAATATATTTTGTAGTTAGTTTTTCCAGTTCCTTAAAAAATACAGTGTTGACTTTTATTGGGATTGCATTAAATCTGTAGATTAGTTTGGGTAGGATAGACATCTTGATGATGTTTAGTCTTCCTTTCCATGAACAGGGAATATTCTTCCATTTATTTAAGTCGTCTTTGATTTCCTTTAACAGTGTTGTGTAGTTTTCCGTAAATAAGTCCTTTGCATCTTTAGTTAAATTTATTCCTAGGTATTTGATTCCTTTAGTTACTATTGTAAATGGTAATTTTTTTCTTGATTTCCTCCTTAGATTGCTCATTATTGGTGTACAGAAATGCTACCGAATTTTGAGCATTGATCTTATAGCTTGTGACATTACTGAACTCCTTTATAAGTTCTAGAAGCTTTGTTATAGATTTCTCAGGATCATGCCGTCTTCAAATAATGAAATTTTTACTTCTTCTTTTCCAATTTGGTTGTCTTTTATATCTTTTTCTTGCCTCAGGGCTCGAGCAAGTACTTCTAAGACAGTGTTAAATAGGAGTGGTGATAGTGGGCATCCTTGTCTTGATCCCAATCTTAGAGGGAAGGCTTTTAGGATTTCACCATTGAAGATGATGTTAGCTTTGGGTTTTTCATATATACCCTTTATCATGTTCAGAAAGTTTCCTTCTATTCCTATCTTTTGCAGTGTTTTTATCAGGAAAGGATGCTGTATTTTGTCGAATGCTTTTTCTGCATCTATAGAGATGACCATGTGTTTTTTTTCTTTCAATCTGTTTATGTGGTATATTACATTGATTGATTTTCTTATATTGAACCATCCTTGCATACCCAGGATGAAACCACTTGGTCATGGTGTATAATTCTTTTGATATGTTGTTGAATGTGATTAGCAAGTATTTTGTTGGGGATTTTAGCATCTAGGTTCTTTAGAGAAATTGGTCTGTAATTTCCCTTTCTTGTGGTATCTTTGTTTGGCTTTGATATTAGGGTAATGTTGGCATCATAGAATGAGTTAGGCAATATTCCTTCTACTTCTATCTTTTGGAAGAGCTTAAGCAGGATTGGTGTTAGCTCTTTCCGGAATGTTTGGTAGAATTCAGCTGTGAAGCCATCCGGTCCTGGGCTCTTCTTAGTTGGGAGGTTTTTGATGACTGAGTCTATCTCTTTACTGGTAATTGGACTGTTGAGTTCATCAATTTCTTCTTTTGTCAATGTAGGCTGTTTGTGAGTTTTTAGAAATTTGTCCATTTCCTCTAAATTATCATTCTTGTTGATATATAATTTTTCAAAGTATCCTCTTATGATACTCTTTATTTCTGTGGGGTCAGTAGTGATATCACCTTGCTCATTCCTTATTTTGTATATTTGCATCTGTTCTCTCTTTTTCTTTGTTAGTCTGGCTAAGGATTTGTCAATTTTATTGATGTTCTCAAAGAACCAGCTTTTGGTTTTGTTTATTTTTTCTCATGCTTTCTTATTCTCTATTTCATTTAGTTCTGTTCTAATCTTTGCTATTTCCTTCTTTCTACTTCCTTTAGATTTAGTATGTTGTTGTTTTTCAATTCCTCCCAATGTGCAGTTAAGTCTTCAATTTCAGCTCTTTCTTCTTTTTTAATATATGTATTTATGGCTATGAACTTCCCTCTCAGGACAGCTTTGGCTGCATCCCATAGGTTTTGATATGTTGTGTTGTCATTTTCATTAGTTTCAAGGTAGTTACTGATTTCTTTAGAGATTTCCTCCTTGACCCACTGTTTGTCTAAGAGTGTGTTGTTTAACTTCCATATCTTTGTGCCTAATCTGTTTCTCTGGCCCTTAGTGATTTCCAATTTCATTCCATTGTGGTCAGAGAAATTACTTTGTATAATCTCAATCTTTCTGAATTCATTGAGAGTTTTTCTGTGGCCTAGCATGTGGTCTATCTTCGAGTATGACCCATGTGCACTCGAGAAGAATGTAAATCCTGCTGTATTTGGGTGTAGTGTTCTGTATATGTCTATTAGGTCCAGGTCCTCTAATGTGTTATTCAGAGTCTTTGTTTCTTTATTGATTCTCTGTCTAGATGTTCTGTCTAATGGTGATAATGGTGTATTAAAGTCCCCCACTATAATTGTAGAGGTATTTATTTCTCCAATTAGTTTTTCCAGAGTTTGCCTCATGTATTTTGAGGCACCCCAATTAGGTACATAAATGTTTATGATAGTTCTCTCTTCTTGAAAGATTACTCCTTTTACTAATATATAGTGTCCATCTTTGTCTCTTACAATAGTTTTGCATTTAAAGTCTTTTTTGTCTGGTATTAGGATAGCTACTCCTGCCCTTTTTTGGCTATTGTTTGCTTGTAAAATTGTTTACCAGCCATTCACTTTCAGCCTCCTTGAATCCCAGGGTCGAAGGTGGGTTTCTTGTAGACAGCATATAGATGGATCATATTTCCTTACCCATTCTGCCAATCTGTGTCTCTTGACTGGTGAGTTTAATCCATTAACATTCAGTGTTATTACTCGCAATGAATTTCTTACATCAGCCATATTTTCTTTCGGTTAATGTATGTCATATGTTGTTTTTATTTCTCTCTCTTTTTTTTTTTAGTTGTTCTTACACTCTCTTCCAACTCTCTCTCCCCAGTTTTTTCCTTTCAACTTGTAGAGCTTCCTTTAGTATTTCTTGAAGTGCCGGTTTCTTATTGGCATACTCTCTTAATTTCTGTTTATCTGTGAATATTTTGAACTCTCCATCATTTTTGAATGCCAGTTTTGCTGGATAGAATATTTGTGGCTGGAATTTTTTTTCTTTTAGTACTTTGACTATGTCATAGCACTGTCTTCTTGCCTCCATGGTTTCAGATGAGAAATCAGCACTTAATCTTATTGTGCTTCCCTTGTAGGTGATGGTTCTCTTTTCTCTTGCTGCCTTGAGTATTTTCTCTTTGTCTTGAGAATTGGACATCTTGACAAGTATATGTCTTGGAGTTGGCCTGTTGGGATTTATACTGTTTGGGGTGCGCTGTGCTTCCTGGACATGTACATCCATCTCTCTCAATAGGGTTGGGAAGTTTTCAGCCATTATTTCCTTCAACACTCCTTCTGTTCCCTTTCCCTTCTCTTCTCCTTCTGGGATGCCTATAATGTGTATGTTTGTGCGTTTTGTGTTGTCGGTAAAATCCCTAAGTCCCTGCTGGATTTTTTCTATCTTTTTATCTATCTGTTCTACTATCTGTTTGATTTCAGATGTATTGTCTTCCACATCACTAATTCGTTCTTCTGCCTGTTCAAATCTGCTGTTATGTGAATACAGCATCCTTTTGATTTCTTGGAGTGCCATTGATCACCATCATATCTGTTACCTTTTTATGTATGTTTACAATTCTTCAGTATGTTCTCCTGGTGTCTTCCTAATATCCTTAATCTCTTCCTTCACCTCATTAAGTTGGTCCATGATATTTGTTTGGAAGGCTTTGATTAGTTGTTCGATGTTCTGCATCTCTTCCTGGTTTTTAGTTTGTTCATTGGACTGGTCCATGTCTTCCTGTTTCTCAGTGTGGTTTGTAACTTTTTGTTGCCCTCTAGTCATCATTTTATCTTGATGGGTTTATTCAGTTGATTAGCTTCTCTCTCTGCTCTAGAATTTTATTTAGCTGGTGGTTGTGTGTGTGTTAAGTTTTCTCTTTGGCACTCTGTTCTTCTTGTTTTATTTCCTTACTTCTTTCTATGTTCCCTTGAAGGCAAAAGATTGGGGCCAGAGGAATTGAAAAAAAAAAAAAAGGGAAGAAGGATAACAATAATATTGATAAAAGTTAGAAAAGGGACCGTATTAGACTTAGTAAAACAAATATTTAACTCACATAGGCAGTGTAGAGTAATAGGAAAAAAAGTGGATTACCTACAGTGGCCTGGGAAACCAAATAGAGGAAAGTACATATAATGATTTAGAAGGGCCGAATGATGAGGAGAGAGAGAAAGAGTAAAGAAAGGGCTGAAAGGAAAAAGTTAATAATAATTTAAAAAAAGAAGAAAACATGTGGATAAAATAGAAATCAACACCCTTGAAGTTGTGGGCTAATGGAAAAAGGTTGTAGGTAAGAACCACAATGGAAAGCAGAAGGTAGAAAATGAAGGAAGGAAAAGAGATAGCGTTGGGAGACAGAGAATGGGAAATCATGGAAGAAGAAGCACAGCAAAGAAGAGACAAGCTAGCAGCACAGTTCTTTCCTGAGCAATCCACCTCACGGTCCAGCTCCCTCCAGGTCGATGTCCCCAAGGTTCTTGCTCCGTGTGCCCCTAGCACAGACCACTCAGGCAGGATCCTGTCCCCAATCAGCCGTCTTCCGAGAGTCAGTTGTTGAGTGCCCTCCTAAACCGACGCCGTCTTCACACAAATTCTCTCTATTAACTTTTTCATCAGCTGTACTTCTTCAGTTTGATGGGTTGTTATCTGTTTTTCATGGTGGTTGAGTGCTAAATGCTATACTTCTTGACCATGGGCTCATCTTTGTGGTTTGGAGTCTCTGCGGGACTTTGCATACTTCTACTCCCAAGACGAGCCTTAGTAGAGGTATAGAAATAGCTACTAGGTTCTGTGCTTCTCTCTGCTTTCAGTGAGAGTGGGGAAAAGGAGGGCTATATGCTGGGTGGGATTTCTTAGAGGCTGGTCTTCTGGACTTAGTCTTTCCATCTGGGCGTTGCCAGGTGCCTGGGGCCCTGTCTCTCCTTAAGGAGGGAGGGCTCCTGCCCAAAGACAGGCCTGAATGGGTAGAGAGGAGGAGAATCCAAAGCATATGGCATGTCCAGCTTGAGTACTCCTACTCTAGTACCCCAGCTCATATCCCTGTCATCTGCACTGAACCCCTCCCTCTACCACTGGCTTCTACCCCCTCCAGGCATGGGGTACCCACAGAGATCTCCTACCTGCAGTAGTCATACTTTCCAAAAGGTTCCAGCCTACAATTACCCTCTTCAATCTGCTTCTGTGTACATTTAGGCTCTCAGGGATTTCTCACATTTTTTTTTGCTTACCAAACATCACTCTTTGAATTTAGAGAAAAAAATGATATATCCATTCACTTTAAAAATCTTTCCTATCATTTCTAAGGCTAAGGGTGGAAGGACAGAAGAGATGGGGGAAAAAGATACTGCTGTGCATTTAGCTTTGCATCTTCAAAGCAAAAGCCTTTTATTTTGGGTTGTTTGCCTTCTGGATATTGATAGTTCGGATATTAAACCATTTGTTACCTATGTTGTAAATATTTGTTACACATGCCGTTTAAGTTTGTTTAAGGTATCTCTGAGATAAAGAAATTTAAATTTGTATGAGGACAAATCTGTCCATTTTTTTGCTTTAAAATCTAGACTTTTCTCATGCTCAGGGTGTTTTCCTACTCCATAATTTAAAATTAATTCCTAGATTGTCTTCTAATAGTTCATGGTGCAGTCATTCATGCTTACATACTTGATGTTTAGCTATGAATTTGTCTTAGTTTGTCAGGACTGTTACAACAAAGTGCCACAGAGTAGTAGTTTGGCCTAAACACTGTGAATTTATTGTCTCTCAGCTTTGGAGGCTGGAAGTCCCAAATCGAGTGTCAGCAGGACCATGCTCTCCCTGAAGGCTGTTACGTTCCCGTGGTGGCTGGCTGGCAGTCGGTGGCTCAGTCTCTGCATCCGACACCTGGCCTTCTGTTTTGCTCATATTACCTTGTGTGGGGTGTGCTTAGGCCAGGTGCAGATGAAGAGAGAGAAGAAACGAGCTTGAAAGGTTTGTTACACTCCCAGTTCCCTGGGGAGAGGACAGCAATCCATGCAGGGCCACTCAGGGAAAGCACCAGGGTCAGCCTCACAGCAGAGAGAGCGAGAAGGTCTGAGAAAGTGTCTTGATTGTGCTTTCAGTGGGAGGTGTGCAAGGACCTGCCAGCGTGGGGTTGGCTGGTTGTATTTCATAGTGGCACCCCTGGAATTGGGCTCATAATTGTCCAGGAGTAACAGGTGTATATTGGTGGGGTTTGGCCACTGGGGGATACCTACAGATGTTACTGCATCCATTTATAGATGCAATAGCAATAAAAAATGTGGGTAATACACTGCCTCCTCCTGGATTTGTCTCCTCCTGTTTGCAACTGTATCTAAATTTCCTTTGCTCAGAGGGACTCTGGTCATATTGGATTAAGGGCCTCCTTGAGTCAGTTTGGCCTCACTTTCCCTGACAGCATCTTCAGAGATCCTATTTACAAACAGGTTCTCATCCACAGGATGGGGTTAGGACTTGATCGTGTCTTTGTGGGGGACATGACTCATTTCAAAATAGGACTCATCAGGATATTAACTTTGTATTTGGTGTGACCTTTGGCATGTTTCCCATTCTTGCTTTCTTCCAAGGGGGATTTTTTTTTTATTGCAGTTGTAACTCCCTGCTCACTAATTTGTATTAACATTTTGTTGTTATTTTAGTTTCCAGGTCATCAAACCATAAAGAACCGCATCTGTACTTGATGAATTGGACTGTGCAGCTCCTAGTGTTCTTAAACTTTGAGATGAATCTCCTTCTTGAGAAGGAGACGAGTGTGAAGAAGGGCACGTGTGGGTAGACGGTGGCCAAGGACGCTGCCTCTGGCGAGAGGACTAACTGTCCAGCAGAACAGCTCTCTGGTTCTCCCTTTAGGCACACAGCTTGAGTCCATCTCTCTGCCCCTCACTGTAGCCACGTGACCCAGTTCTCCCCTGTGGAATATGAACAGATGTTTGGCCTGACCCATAAAAAATGTTGGGTCTTTTTTTCATCCATTTTTCTCATGCCTGGATGAGATGATGAGGTTCTAGGAGACTGGCCCAAGATGCCAGGATTGTGAGTCCCTGAAAGATTGTTAGAGGAGAGCTGGCCAGAAACAGTCTGGACTGTTACATCGTGAGAAATACGCTGCTTTGGTATCTGCCCAAATTAAGAGAAGGGCAAAGTAAGTTGGCTTTAGGTGCCTGGTAGATGTGTTGTATCAAGTTAAGGAAGTTTCCTTCCATTCCTAATGTAATGAAAGGCTTTTCTGTTGTGTTAATAAGGCATGAGTGTTGAATTTTTAAAAATGTTGACATCTATCAAGACTATCATATGGATTTCCCCCTTAAATCACCTAATTTAATAAAATACAGTTATTAATAGATTTCCTAAAATAGAACTATATTCAAATAAAACCTAATTGGGCATGATATAGTATTATTTTAATGCAATGCTGGGTTTGATTTTGTTTATACTTTTTGTAAATCTATTCAAATGTTATATTGGTTTATGGTTTTCTTTTTTTTGTCCTATGTCTAATTTTAATATTGTTTTCATATTAAATATAAACAGAAGCTTTGCAAGTTTTTCTTCGGTCTTGAAGAACTTATATATCATGAGTCATTGGAGCATGGTGATTTTTTTGAGTGATACATTTTTTACTATGGTTCCAATTTCTTCTCTGGTTATTGATCTACTCTCTACCTGAGTCAATTTTGGTAATTTGTATTTTCATATAAATTCACCTTCTTCATTCAGATCTTAATATTTGTGAAGAAACAGATTTGTGCTATGTTCCCTCTTTTAATTTAAAAATGGATTTCCATATTATTGGTTATATCCCTTTTGTGAGTCCTGATGTGCACTATATTTTGATTTAATAATTTCCACATTTTCTAATTTATTTAGTTTTGCTTTTATCTTTATTAATTCCTTCCTTCCGCTTTCCTTATTTTTATTTTTTATTTTATCTTTTTAAAATGTCATTTCTTTTGTTCTTGATGTTGTTTAACTAAGAAAGGCATTTGGAACTATGGAGTTTTCTGTATTTCATAAGTGCTCATTCATAATATTCTTACTGTATTCTTTAATAAATAATCTGTTAATTCATAAAATTTTCCATCAAATGACTTATAATAAGAACTCTACTTGTAGCAATCACTTCAAAGAAGAATATCTTTCCACTTCTCTGTGCAGTTTGGAGGTATCTGGGCCATACTTTTAGAATTATAGTTACACTGTAAACAAAAAGGAAACTGAATCCTTATTGGTAATCTCCTTATTTTTCATTAGTAATTAGAAAAATCTACATATTGAACTATATCCCCATTAAAATTTTTGAATTTTAAAATTAGCAAAAATGTAAGAGCTTTAAGCAATAAAAATTGCATTACTTCAGTCTTTAAATATTTTAATGGCTATATGTATAAAATGAAGTATATCTCATTAATTGTACATAGCAATTTATGTTTCATTATCTTTATCCATGAAATTAATGCTGGATAGAAACTTAATAAGACCATAAAATAACCTTCATATGCTTTGCTATAGGGACTTGAAGATGCATTTTTTTTTTTGTCTTTGCTAATCATCTCATTTATTAAAAGCAACATTACGTCTTTTTGTGCATAGTGAATTCATCTCTTAGGGGCTTGTTAAATTTCATTTCTAATCTACATTTTAATAATTTAGAGCATAGGCTGTGGTGCCACTACTTAGTAGCTTTGTGACATTTGGCAAGTATATTAACCTCTCTGTGCTGCAGTTTCCTCAAGTGTAAAGTGGGGATAACAACAGTACCTACCTCAGGATTTTTCCAAGGTTTAAATGATTTATTAATGTAAAGTATTAGAACCGTCATGGACACAATGTCATAATCTAGAAGCAATCACAGCTATAGCCACTGGAAACTTTATATCTTATTTTATTCTCATATATAGAATGTCCTTTATATATACAGGACAGTGTATAAATTGTCATAATCTTATCCTAAACCCCGTAATGTAGGTATTATTACATAGGTATGTAGGTTATTATTACTCTTCCTATGAGAGGTTCAGAGAAGTGAAATAATTGGTCATATCCACAAGTTACAAGTCACAGAAGTTGGATTTGAACCCAGGTGTGTCTGTCACTAATGCCATGTTCCTTCCCCTGTATCTCTCAGCCTGATGCCAGCTCTGTGTAAAGCCCACCACCGTAACCAGGGCTTTCTCCTTTTTGGTACATCCCCTCCCTCCCAGTTCCTAGTTTCAAAGGAGTGTCTAAAGTGGCCTGTCTCTGCCTCTCTGGGCCGTCTCTGGGTGTCAAGCAATATAAAATATCAACTCATCAGTATTGCACAGCAGCCCTGGAAGTCAGGTTGGAATGTGAAAAAAGTGCCTGCTGTTAAAGGTACAGAAGGCCAGTTGCTGGGAACCTCTGGAATGGAGTCCTGAGCATTTCCTAAGCAGGAAATTTTTTATTGCACCCTAGATCTAAAGAATTATGCCCATTCTAGGCCTGCACCTCCATGAAACCAATCTTCTTTAGTCACTCCAATCCAGCATGCTCACTGTCCCCTTCTCCTGTCTCTGAGAGCATCCAAGAATCACAAAGTACTTGTCTATTATTCTGTATTGTTTTATGCATTTGTCCATTCTCTCCAATGAATGCTAAGGGCTATGTCTTTCCTTTTTTATTCATATCTCCATGTCCTCTGCAAGAGGGGACAAGGTAATGACCATTGTAATTTGAAAAGCCTAAGAGATATTGAATATCTTTTATAAACTGGGCAGTGAGCCATTTTATCATTATTCTGATTTAATCCTCATAACAAATAAATAATTATTACTCTATCTGGCATCTGTACTGCACTTCACAGTTTTCAATTTTTTGCATGTGTTATTTCTCTTAATATCTACAGTAATCTTTGGTTTAAGTGTTATTTACTTATGAAAGAAAAAATTGAACCTTAGTGATGTTAAATCATTTGCCCAAGATTACAGAGGGAAAATGTGGCAAAGCAGCACCATAGTATTATCTGGAGAATTCAGCAGTCTGTATTCTTTGAGATTCTCTTGTGCATGCTCTCTGCACTCTAAGCCTCCACAAAGGACAAGCTCACACATTGAGAAACATTCCAGAAGAGAGGACCTGCTGTTCTCCCACGTCTTCCAAGATATCAAAGTAAATAAATGGCTTAAATAAGTAGCAAAAGGATTTAGGTTGGATATTCACTGGGTGGTTAGATTTGGGGAGACCCTGGAATGGATTACCATTCTTTGAAATAATTCAATTCCTGAAAATGGTATGTGTTGGATACCATCTCATTACATGCCTGAGGGTACAAGCAAAAACTCAATGAATCCTTGTTAATTATTTGAAAGCAGGGGATAAAGTGGATGACTTTACATAGCTTCTTCAAGTTCTCTGCTTCTATAACACATTTGACCAAGTGCATTTGTACTACTCAGGAAAGTCGCTTTTTGGTGTTTGGGGACGAATCTTGTTTTCCTGATCCCTTCGCCCTCAGTCTCTGGAGAACGCAGACCCCCTCGGTCAGGTTGGTTTCATACCCTCAGAGTTCAGGGAGGCCAGAGATGACTAAACTCACATGGGGTCCTGAGCCAGCACTGCTGCCTGGTTTCACTCTGTTCCGCAGAGATGGACTGTGACTCAAGGGCATGGCTGCAATGCCCAACCTTTCTGGGTTGTCAGTGCTGCAGCACACAGAGAGGACAGGTAGCTCGTTTAAGACATTGAGCCGAAGACAAAAATACCTAGTGGGGAAACAAAATGATCTGAGTATTTGTCTCCATGCTGCCACCTGCCATAGAGCAATCTGTAAGGTATCTAGATGTCCATGTGCTCCCACTCATCCTGGGCAGGACTTCCCCTATCCTGAAGAACTGAAATTGTGCACCACTTACCGACCATTAAACAAAACAAATTCTGCTGCCTTGATATGTTTAATCTCCATGTGTTTTAGTTTCTTCATTATTAAAAATGAGTAATCAGATCTCCCCCGCCCACAGTTGTTAGTGGATTCCAAGTACATTTTGGGAAAATGTTGAAATTAAGGGGCACCTATTAGAAATCATTTGATGAGATGCAGGCTGAAAAATTAAGGCAATATGCTATGCAAACAAAAGAGGTAATCAATTAATAAGTAATATGCACCTGAACCTCAAAAAGATAATAAGAAGCAAATTATTAAAACAAAAGAAAACATGGCAAAGCAAATGTACTGCTTCACCCACAGCCTCTTTCCCTCTCTTTCCATCTTTGAAGTCCCTTTGCCAGAGGCCCTAACCTCCTACACAGTGAATGAGAAGTGAAAAATGAGGCTTACAGCGACCATCACTGAAGAATCTCTTGAGTAAATGCCAACTGTCCCAACAAGCTCGCACTGTTGACCTGGGTTAGTGATTACACAGCCCTGCCTGATGCGGGACAGTTAGTCTTTAGAACCAGAGAGCACTGAACACAGAGCAGGGGACAGCACCCAGCCAGCCCTCCCTTGTACGGATGAGGAAAAGGAAGCCAGGAGAGGAAACTATTTTCTGTCTTCTCAATTTCGGCGTTGGAAATTGAATAATACAATGGAAAATGCAAGGTGAAAAAGACAGGCGTGTACCCATGAACTCCCGGCCCGGAGAGCCATCGTGTATAAGTAGAGCTGCCTAAGTAGATGGCGCATGCCGAGTTTACAGAGCAACTTAAGGTTTTTCCAAACCAGGTCTCTTCTCAATAACTACTTTGAGTTATAAGGTCAACAGACCCTGGCTTAGCACTTGGCTGAACCTCATTCTTACCAGAACTTCCTTCTATCCCCAGAGAAATCCAATTATGGGTTGGAAACCACCGTTCAAAGATATGCCTCTTTATTCTGCAGGGCAGCTGGAGGCTTCTATTGGCAGGATAAAAAAGTCCCACAAATCGACATCATTCTCTTTTTACTCAGTCCGTTGCCTTCTCTCACTTTCAATTGCCTGAATTTCAGCATTTGTGATAAGAACTCAGGGATAATATCACACACCTTTGGAATCCCTCTGCTGAATGTGGACTGTGCCCTCCAAGTGATGATAGCAGGATTTGGACAATCGTGAGTACTGGATTTTCTTGCCACTGCCAGAATCTTCACAGAGAATGTCCTGCTGTACACACTTTCAAGTACCAGGCTTGATTTTGCAATTTTTTAAGCCCTTTTGTAATGTGCAGCCCATCTTGGGCAAGATCCCTCTCCAAGTATGCTTTGATGTTTTGCATAATATTAGTAAAATTCGAGATTTAAAAATTAAAAGCAGAAATCCGCATTTTTTTTTTTATTCTGTAAGATAACCACAAAACATCAAGGTGAGCAAAATGCATTGTGGTGTGGTTGGGATTTTTTTTCTGATGCTCTTATACATTTCCAAAATTTTCTACAATGAAAATGTATAATACTTAAAAAAATGTTTTCAAGACCCATTCAGGCATGATGGAAAGGGGGGCTTGTGACACTGGCTCTTAGATACCCTCACCCCTTCACTGGACGTGACGACTTCCGGGTCTTAGGTTACTTCCAGGTTTTAGGACTCAATGAAAAATCTATCTCCATCATTATTAAAATGGATTTGTAGGCCTCAGTGATGACTCTGATACTAGTTTTATTGATGGAAAAGTCTAGATTTGGAGCTGGAACTCTGAGAAATCTGTACTTTGGGAGCTGAAAGGGAAGGCTGGGAGGAGCTCAAAACGGGATGAACGTGAGTAAAATCCTATGGCTTCTGCTTCTTCAATGTTTTCCTCCGTGTGACTAACTAAAACGCTCTTTGTTCTTTGTTCCAGAGTCAGAGCCATCCCTGCCACGTGGCACGTAGATTTATAACCCTGGGCAAAGGTTTGACAAATACAGATTTCTTCAATCCAAAGTCCAGCTACTTGTGTTCTCTGAAACAAAGTGAACAGAGCATTTCCAGCTGCTGCTCTGGAATCCCCGGAGCCTGGGGA
Organism: Tolypeutes matacus; assembly: GCA_026826555.1. Lineage (NCBI taxonomy): Eukaryota > Metazoa > Chordata > Mammalia > Cingulata > Chlamyphoridae > Tolypeutes > Tolypeutes matacus. The sequence goes on along the minus strand of JAKSZT010054568.1, from coordinate 5,115,903 downwards.
GCAGGGGCAGGGAGAGTGGGAAAAGGAATTCTTATTACTCTGGTGATAATGACTGGCTCAGACAGGCTGTGGCTGCCCTGGGCCCCCCCTGGGCTCTATTTCTCTGTGTCTGCCAGTACAGACACAGGCAGTCTAGCAAAAAAGAAATGATGTCTGTTGTAACTTTACTTTGTTGGTGTAAGCAGAAAGAAGACCGTAGAGATCTGATGAAAACACAGTGTCTTACTCAGACAATCAATTATAAAATTGAAATTGAAATGTTGCATTCAGGGGAAGAGATGGATAGAAGGGGAGGGGAGGGGAGGGGAGGGAAGAGAAGGGGACAAGTTCTGGGATTGAGGTCTGGTGATGTAGAGCATGCAAGGGAAACAATAAATTTTCTGATTCCATATCTGAGATTTGGGTAAATTATCTGAGACATAAATCAGAATATTCAATGGTTCAATTATTCTCCCCTCTACCCCCATGAAGATGAATAACAGGGAAGGTGTATGAAGTATTTCAGGATGTTCCTTTTTAGCATCTTACGTAAACATGGTGGGAATAACAAATAAAGTTCACCAGGGTGCCGGCCAGGGGAGCAGAGTTCGAATATCTAAAGTCCAAGTGACAACACTATCTGGAAGACACTTGCTGGTGCCCTGTAAAGATACTAGACACACTCCAGTGACGAATTCTGAGTAGAGCATCCGTGTGGACCAGCCCCAGTCCTGGTGGAACTTAGTATGTTACAGTCTGCCTTACCACCAGTCCAGGTATGCTGTGAACCTACTGAATTATGTCATCTGGGAAGGAGCCAACTGGCCTGTGACACCTGAAAATGAAACACTGCCTCCCAGACATGGGAAAGCATTCCTGTCCGTAAACTCTGATGGAGGCTCTTAGTAACCGAAAACCCCACAAATGACAACAAACTCCAGTCCTTGAGAAGTTCACTGTGTAGAGGGGAAAGCAGACAAAAATAACAACCACAAAATAGCATAGCTTAAGTGCTACACTAAGGATCTGTACCTGGTGCTGCCAGAGCACAGAGGAAAGGGAACCCAATCCAGCCAAACGGCGAGGGTCAGGGAAAGCTCTCCCTATCCTGGTTGATACGTCTTGTCGTGAAGATGGCACCTTTTCTCCAAATGAACCAGAAACTTCCCAGAACTGTTCCAAAGACCTTAGAACAGCTCTGTGGCTTCATCTGCATCCTCAGTGAATGGAAGAAAGATCAGAAATATGTTAATTCTCACATGGAGGCCAGTGTCCCTGTTTTTCAATCTATGGTCCACTGCCTTGTCTAATGACAGGGTTATAGACTTAATATCCCTCCCTACACATCTTTCCTTCAAAAGCCATTTTTCCCCGTTTTCTAAACCGAGCTCTACATTTGTTTCCATAATTCCGTACCAGGTCTTGCCGTCTTCTGTCTGTCGAACCACTTGACTATAGACTAACCTACACGTGACATTATTGCTTCTGGTGGATAGAAGCATAACTGTCTTAGATACAATCTTTTGGTTTACATGATGCAAGATTTTACTTCACTTGATATTTGCTGTTTTCCCTTCCCAGCCTTCTCTGCACATCAAGGAGGTCTCCAAATAGTCAGGGCTCAGATGGCATAAGCCTGGCAGAAGTTTCACGTCAGGTCTCGCTTTAGAACAAAAATCCTAGAAACATGTTCATTTCTTGTAGAGTTATCTGAATTAGGTGAGCTTAAAATTGGAGAATGGGCTCTCTGGGGGCTATAGGGGGAGTTCAAGGCCCTTAAAGTGAATGTCACCTTCAAAAGCCCCGAATGAAGCTGGTCATATCCCACGGTGCATCGTTCACCATCCAGGGCAGGGTCTGACCCACTAGACTCTTGACAAAATTAGGCTGCATATTGGAAAGCTCCTTTCCTCTTCTCTCATGGGTGGGGTTCACATATCCATGATTCCTCCGGATGGGAGAGGCTGAAAGGGCCCAGGAGTTACAAGGATGGGCCTTTGAGTCTCAGGTTTGGGTGATGCCAAGGGTTTCTTTCATACACAGTTTGACAGTGGGTCTCTTCAGGTGGCACGTTTGTTGAGTAAGTAGCCAAAATCAAGGATTTTCAGCCCGAGTTTGGACTCAGTACAGGCTCACTTCAATTATACTGGGAATGAGGGTGGTGGTAGCCAGTGGAGAGACTATTTTAGAATAAGATGATAACATTGACAAAATCCACTTCCAATTAAAAAATAAATATTATGCATAAATTGATATGATGATGTGGTTTTTCTCTTTACGTCTATTTATGCAGCAAATTACATTGACTTTTTAACAGCTTTTTTTTGAGATAATTCGCATACTGTACAATTCACCCAATTAAAGCATAAAGCTTACTCACAGACTTGTGCAACCATTACCACAATCAATTTTAGAACATTTTCATCATCCCCAAACAAAACTGTGTACCTGTTAGCCACTGTCCCCCAATTCCGCCATTATCTCAGCCCTTGGGAACCACTATTCTACTTTCTATCTTACAGATTTGCCTATTCTGGATATTTCATAAATGGAATCATACAATATGTATCTTTTGTGACTGTGATTGCTTTCTTTCACTTAGCATAATGTTTTCAAGGGTCATCCATGTTTTATCACGAATCAATACTTCATTCCTTTTTATGGCCAAATAATATTCCATTGTATGGATATACTACATTTTATTTATCCACTCGTCAGTTGATAGACGTTGGGGTTGTTTCCACTTTTTGGCTATTATTCCAGGAACACTTGTGTGTAAGTTTTTGTGTGGACACATGATTTCATTTATCTTGGGTATATACCTAGGAATGGAATTGCTGAGTCATATGGTGACTCTATGTTTACTCTGTCAAGAGTTGAGAAAAACCAAATGGTGGGAATTTTTCCCAGGATAATGTTAATAAGGACTGACAATAAGAGGTCAAGATTGGGTCTGAAAGAACCTTGTTCTTAGCCATATTGCCTTAAATCTGATCATCTGGATGGTACCAAAAATATTTCCTGGGAAGCTCTTAGAAGACAGATTTGCAAGTAAACTTTCAATTAGTCATATCCCCAAGTTTTGTCTGACTCATAGAAGAAAGTAGGTATATTTCCTATCCACGTAAATTATTTTTCAGAGAAAATATTAGGGAGAAATTTTATAGATTCCACTGCCTACAGTCCCATATGTCCAATATGGTAGCCACTAGTCATATATGGCTCTTAAAATTAAATTAAAAAACAAAATTTAGAAATCAATTTCTCATTTGAAATAACTATATTTTAAGTGTTCAAAATTTTAAGTGTTCATGTGGCTTATAATATTGTATTGGATAGGGCAGGTGTAGAACATTTCCCTATTTGCAGAAAGTTCTGTGCAACAGGGTTGTCTGTCCTAAAGCAGCGGTTCTCAACTGGCAGTGATTTTCCACCCCAGAGCACATCTGGCAATGTCTGGAGTCATCCTGGTTTTTACAAAGGAGAGGAGAGGAGGTACAGCTGGCACCGCGTGGGTAGAGGCTGGCGATGCTGCTGAATAAATGCTCTACAAGGCCCTGTCCAGCCTCCACAGCAAAGAATCAGCTGTCTCAAAATATCAATCAGGCCAAGGCTGAGAACACCTTTTGTAAATCAACCATTTCCTAACCTGGTTAGGTTTTATCCGAAAATCAGGGAGTAGATGTGACAAGCAGTTTAGCGCCTGCTCCCCCCTTGGGAAGTCCCGGGTTTGGTTCCCGGTGCCTCCTAAAAACAAAAAAACAACAAGCAAACAAATGAAAAATCCAACTCAGGGGAGCCAGTGTGGCTCAGTGGTTGAGCACCAACCTCTCCTGTGTGAGGTCCCGAGTTCAATCCCTGGTACCTCAGAAAGAAAAAAAAAAATCATAAGAATCCACCTGACTAGCTTTTAAAAAATGCAAATGACTGGGCCCCAACCCTGAGATTCTGATTAAGTAAGTATGAAGAGACTCCAGGGATCTGTGCTGTTAGAAAGGAAAGCTTTCCAAGAGATTGTTAAGACTGACTAGATTCAAGAACTATTGGGTTTAAGTAGACTGACTCTCCGCTCTGAATTCGGAATAAAGCCACGTGGTAAACCTGAGCAGGTCTCCCAGGATAGATTCAGGGCTCAGAGGCCATTACCTCTTCTGTTTAATTTCTCCAATTACCTAACTTGCAATTAATGGGGGTCATTAAGCACTTAAGACTTGCATTCATTTCCCTCCTCTCTTTTCTTAATTCTCTCATTCTGCATAAACCCAGTTTGCAAATGATTGCGTCTGTTTACACACAGAACAAATGACCTGGAAAATGTTTGGCAGCTGTCTTTATTCACCAGGCTTAGCAGGAAATAGCTGAGCAAATGGGAGCACTAGTTCTGGGAAGCGGGGTGACATAAGATATTATATACCATTCCTGTGCTGCCAAAGAACTTAATGCATTGAAGAGAAATTCATTTTAAATGGTTTGAAGTTGAAGGGGTTAAGTTCAATATAATTCTATTGAGTTGATAAAAGTGTTTACATAAATTAATTTTAGCGTTAAAATATTTTTTCCACTTTCCATCACTGTAATAAACGAGAAAAAGAGAATAGTGCCTGCTTTCAAGAAACGTAGAAAACAAAATGAAACACAAGCAAAATAACTATAAGAAAAGCTACTAAATATTCTAAGGAAAGACACAAGGTTGAAAGGAAGCGATCGTTTTGACCGGAGGGATCTGGGACATGTTTGTGGAAGCAGCAGCATGTTTAGCTTCCCCTTCACTCATTCAGTTAGTATTTGCTGAGCGCCTGTTTCGAGCTATGTATACCATGCTACCATATTAGGAGATATGGGGATAAACAGACATAATCCCTCTGCTTGTGGAATCTAGTTTCCTGGGTACTAGTCAGTCAACAATTATTTAATATGTGCCTACTCTGTATCAGGCATACAGACAGGCAATGATGATTCACAGCGATAAGATAGAGGAAGGTACAATTAATGACTTGGCTAGATTTTTATCACACTGATCCGTTCTTCCTAAGCACAGACATTTCTCTGACCTCATTTGAAAGGACAAGATTAAAGGGCACAAACTCACCCTTAGCAATAATTAATCATAATATTGAGTTTAGCAGCAGCCATTTAGTAACGTGTTGCAATCAACTAGTAGATGCCTAGGTTTAAATTTGGCCTCCCCCACGCATCAGAAAAGAACTGTAACTAAGGTTTCCTTGGTATTACTCCTCAGGCTTGTAATACCACTGAGGATGTTTGCTGATAGAACTCACACACACACTGATCCTGTCTGTAAATCTAGTAGCTTTGCCATTTGGGAAATTATTCATGAATCTGATAACTACACTGTACGCTCTGTTGTGTGAACTTTATAGTAATGCTGGCTTTAATCAATCCCCAAATTATTTTAAATCATGAAACATCTCAAACATCCTGAAATGGTAGAAAATAAAATTTAATGGAACCGATTGATGTATTCCCCATAATGCCTACACAGAATAGCATTTTGATTTTTCCGGCTTTAGTTCTCTGTCTCTCTGCCATTTTACCTGTGACAAGAATGAAATCAAATGTTGATATAGCTAAAGCCCCTCTTTATATCCTCTGCCCCCTCCCACTCCTTTAAGCTTCCTTCCTCCCAGGGGAAACCAATATCTTGACATAGGTTAACTTGACCTTCTAATGTTCATGTATTTGAACATGTATGTGTATTTATGTATGTAGTCATGCATAAAAAATATATACTATTGTTTAAAGTTTATGCAAATGTATACATTGTACATATCATTTTACAACCTGCTTTTTTAATTCAAAGTTACATTTTCAAGATTTGCAGATATATGCAGGTTCAGTTCATTCATTTTAACTGCTGAACAGGAGTCCTGAAAACTGAGCCATGTGATTCTACTGTGAGAAAGGTCTTTTCCACTTTACTGTTTCAAAGCATTTATTCAACCTTATCAGTATTTTGGGTTGTTTCTCTCTATCATATTTTTCAGATTTTTCATGAGTCTCTGCATTTTTTTTCTTGACCAGTCCTGCTAGAGGTCTACCTCATTAGTTTTGTTCAGAGATATTAATCTGTTGCTTTTTTTCCTATTTCATTAATATCCGCTTTTTATTATTTTGAATATTCAAGAGTTCCAGCTTTATGTTTATAAGCTTTATTGAGGTATAATTTACATATCATAAAATTCTCCAATTTTAAGTGTACAATTCCATGAGTTTTGGTAAATGTATATAGTAGTTCAACTACCAACATGATCAAGATCTAGAACATGTCTATGGCCACAAAGAGTTCTCTCACGCCCCTTTGCAGTTAATGCCCTCCCTCCCATCCCTGGCTCTCGCAAACACTGATTTCTGTCATTGCAGCTAGGCCTTTTCTAAAATTCCATATAAATATAAACAAAAAGGATACAATCTTTTGTGTAGGGCTTTTTAATTGAGGATTGTACTATCTAGCCATGTTGTAACACATGCTGGTAGTTTGTTTCTTTTTAGTGCCTAGTATTATTCCACTGTGCTATAGGTCTATCACAGTTTATCAATTCCCTACTTGGTTACTGGGGTTATTTACAGTCTGTGGCTAATATGAATAAAACTGCTATGACATTCACATATAACTCTTTGTGTGGACATATGTTTTCATTTCATTGCTGTATCTGATGCAAGTATATGTTTACCTTTATAATAATTTCCAGCTTGGTTTCCAAAGTGGCTATACAATTTTCATTCTCACCAGCAGTGTATGAGACTTCCAATTGCTCTACATCCTTGTTAACACTTGATATAGACTGTGTTTTTATTGTGATATTTCAGGCATTCTAGTGGCTGTGTAGGGCATCAGATTGTGGCTCTAATTTGTTTTCTATTTTAATTTGTTAATTTGGTGAAATAAATTGGTTTTCAAATGTTAAACCAAACTTGCATTCCTGAGCTAAACCCCATGTGGTATTTTCTCTTTATATGTTTTTGGATTTGACATGATGATATTTGTTAAGGATTTTTGCATTCACGTATATGAGGGATATTGGTTTGTAGTTTTCTATTCTACCAATGACTTATCTGGCCTTAGTGTCAGGGTAAAAAATGTTTTGAAATACAACTTATTCTGTTTTTTTTTGGAATATTTTATATAGAATATATTATTTCTTCATTAAATGGTTGGTATGATCCACCAGTGAAGACATTTGGACATGGAATTTTCTTTGTGGGGAAGTTTTTATGTACAAATTCAGTTCACGTTAGTGGCCAGGGCCAGTCAGGCTATCAGTTTCTTCTTGTGTGAGATTTAGTAGTTTGGGTCATTCAAGGAATTTGTCAAATTCATCTAAATAACATTAACTTGTTCATAACATTCTCCTATTATTTTAATAGAGCAATATCTATAGCGTTGTGCCCTCTGTCATTTCTGATATTGGTGAATTATGTCTTCTCTCTATCTTACTCAATCTGATTAGAATTTTATTATCTTAATTAGTCTTTTATATGAACCAAGTTTTAGTTTCATTGATTTTCGCTGTTGTGTATTTTCTATGTTATGGATTTCTGCTCTGATACGTACTCTTTCTTACATTCTTCTCATATGGGTTTAATTTACTCTTTCTTTTTTTTTTTTTTTAGGGTCTGAGAGTGAAAGTGTCACTCATTAATTTGAGGGCATTTAATGATAAGAGTTTCACTCAAAGCACTGCTTTAGCTGTATCTCATAAAATTTTGAAGTGCTATTTTTTCCTTTTAGTTCAAAATATTTTCTAATTTCTCTTGTGATTTCTTCTTTAACTCATCAGTTATTTTGAAGTATGTGTTTAATTTCCAAATATTTAAAGCTTTTCTAGATATGCTTCTTAGTTTCTATTTTAATTCTTTTGTGATCATAGCACATACTTTGTACGACTTAATTTATTTTAAACTTATTTAGACGGAAAGGCAAAAGACCCAAGAGAGACAAAACAATATTGAAGAAGAAGAGAATTGGAGGACTGACACTACCCAACTTCAAGACTTACTATAAAGCCACAGTCATCAAATAAGCATGGTACTGGCAAAAGAATAGACAAATAGATCAATAGAACAGAACAGACAGTCCAGAAATAGATCTGCACAAATAGAAACAACTGATCTTTGACAAAGGAGCAAAGGTAATCCAACAGCAAAAGATAGTCTTTTCAATAAATGGTGCTGGAAGGGCTGGACCTCTATATCCAAAAAATGAATCTAGACATGTGACCAATATGTTCCAAGGTACTTTGCATTAGTTGAAAATTGTGCTGTGACAGTTTGTAGCTTTCTGTGGATCCCAGAAAAGATCATGTTCTTGAAGCTAATTTATTCCTCTGGATGTGGGTCCCTTTGATTGGATTGGATTCAGTTGGGGGGCCTTGATTGGACTGTTTCCGTGAGGCATGACCCAGGGTGGGTCTTGGTCCTCTTGCTAGAGTCCTTTATATACAGAGGACTGAAAGCAGAGACACACAGAGAAAAGTGTCAGAGACAGAGAAACCACAAGAGGCTGAGACAGAGGTCCTGGAGGCTGGAGGCTGGAATCAGCAGAGGGCAAAGGCTTGGAAACAGGCCCCGGAGAAGCTGAGAGAAAAGCCTGGAGGGGAGGGGAGAGATGAGCCATCTGATGTGGGCCTGATGGCCCACAGCTGAGCTCTGGAGAGAGTGTCACTGAATGCCTTGGTCTGGGCAGAGCCACAGTTATGCCCTGTGGTGTCCTTAATGGCCCACAGCAGACCTTCAGAGACATAGCGTCTCTGGTGATGCTTTGATTTGGACATTTTCACGGCCTCAAACTTTTAACCTAATAAATCCCCATTATAAAAGCCAACTCATTTTTGGTATATTGCTCCCAGGAGCTTTTAGCAAACTAAACCACATGCCTAATAGCGAACCCCATTATTTAATAAGTATTTCTTACACAAACATATCTATCACACATTTTTTATAAATAAGGCAAATAAACACTCTAGTAACAATAAGTAAACAAAATTAATGCTATTAACAGTCTACAAATAAATCTATAAATAATGCCTTTTTTTTTTGATTGCCAATCTTGTTTACCTGAATTTGCGTGTGTTAAGTTTGTGTAAAATGAGGTCCTACTGCAACTTTTTTTATCTAGTCTGATGGTCTCTACCTTTGAATGGAATATTTCAAACATTTGCATTTAATGTGATTATCTATATGGTTAGATTTATACGTACCATCTTGCGATTTGTTTCCAATGTTCTATGTTTTATTTCTTTTTCTCCCTTTTCCTGTCTTCTTTGGATTAACTGATTACTTTTTATGTTCCATTTTTATCTCCACTATTGGATATATATTATAATTTTCCCTGAAGTTTACAATATCCATTCTAACTATCACAGTCTACCTTTTATAAAAATGTACCACTTCATGAGTAGCATAAGAAATTTAAAGCAGTACCTTTCATGTCTCCTTCCTTTTGGCTATTGTTATAATATAATATACTTCTAATCTGGCACATACCCAATAAAACTGTTGTTTTTTTTGGTTTTAAACAATTACCTTTTAAAGAGATTTTTAAAATGAGAAAAATTTATTTAATGGTTATTTGCATATTAACAATTTCCAATAGTTTTCACTTTTTCTTTGTGCAGATCCAAATTTCCAACTGGAATCATTTTATTTCTATCTGACGAACCACCTTCAGTATTTCCTGCCGGGCATGTCTGCCTGTAATGCATTCTCTCAGAGTTTGTTATAAATGTCTTTGTTTTGCTACTGTTTTTGAAAGACAAATTTTTGCTTTGTATAAATTCTTAGTTGACATTTTAGTTCTTTCAGTATGTCACACTTTTGTCTCATGGCCTGCATGATTTCTGATAAGTTGCTCTCATTTTTTTCTTTGTGCTTCTGTACATGTGGTCTCTTCTATTCTCTGGTTTCTTTTTAAGATTTTTCTCTCTATCATTGGCACCAATTTGATATGGTATGTCCTCATGTGATTTTCTTTAGGCTTTTCTTGTTAGGGGTTCATTGAGTTTCCTGTATCTGAGATTTCATAGTTTTCTTCAGATTTGAAAAATTTCAGCCATTATTTCTTCAAATAGTCTTTGCTTACTGATACTCTTTTCATTTTTTCCCCATCTTCTCTTCTCTCTGCTTTTCATTCTGGATAGTTTCTGTTGCCATGTCTCCAAGTTCACTAATCTTTTATTCTGGGGCATCTTATCTGCTGTTGATTGCTTTTGGTGTATTTTCCCCTTGATATGGAATTTTTTAATCCTTTGCATGTTTAATGCTATTTTTCTCTTCTCTGTCTTTGTTTATATTATCCTGACATGCCTCCATTTCCTCTGCCTCTGCCCGGGCCACTTCTGAGACTTAAAGATTCAGTTCAGTGTCACCTCCCCCATCCCTGATCTTGCTCTGGTTTTCCACCTCTCTGCTGCTAGGAAAACCTTGACACACCTTTAATATGAGTCATGTTTCATTGAATGTCTGCCTCATCAGACATCACTTCTTAAGAGAGGGTCCAGCTCTCCTTCACCTTATATTTCCCAGGACCTTGCATATTTCCAGGTACATACATAATTAAGACATTTGCTAAATGCATAAATGAAACCACAAATTGGAAAGTAAATTTCAAGAACTGTGAAGGTATATGGAACGAAAGCCTTGATAATGGTGGATTATTTTTTTTTTAATCACTTGTGAGATTTAAAGAAATGACATGTATATCCATTTTACTAAAAACTTCCTGCTGACAATGAACAATTTAGACAGTCTTCTGAAAGGACTTGTCAAGAGCAAAAAGAGAAGATACAAATAAAAATACAGAATAAAAGAGGGAATGATCACACACATAGATTAAAAATAACATGCTTATATTATTAAAATTATATATTAATAAAATTTAAAACCTAGAAGTGAATAAATTGTTAGAAAAACATAAAATGACCAAATTCATGAAAGAAATAGAAAACTTAACCAGACCTTTGGGCATGAAAGAATTGAAATAGAAATCAAAGATTTCACCTCCCCCAAAATACTCATGCCCAAATGATTTTAGAGTTGAATTCCTAAACTTTCAAGGAATGGCTAATTCCTCTATTAAGTAAATTGTTCCAGAATATAGACAACAGTGAAAACTGCATAGCTTATTTTATGAGGCCAGTGTAATTTTTAAAATGAACTTTTTTTCTTTTGAAATAATTTCAAAGTAACAGAAAAGTTACAAGAGTAGGAAGGACATGCTCCTCCCCCCAACAGAAATTTAAGCATAAGTTCCTGACATGACGTGCAGTCACCCCAAAACTTCAGTGTCTTTCCTACAAAGGACCTTATCCTACACAACTACAATACAACCTTAGGGATGAGGAAATTAACATCATACTAACATCATACATCACTACCATCTGACACACAACCAATTCAAGTTTCTCCCAAATAGAACATTAAAATTTCAAGTTGTATATGTTACTAGAATAAATTAAGAAACAAAACAAAATATAGGACTGTACAACACAGTGAGCCCTAATATAAACCACGGAGTATAGTTAACAGTACAATTAAAATAATATTCTTCCATCAATAGTAACAAATGTACCACACTAATGCAAGGTGCTATAATGTATATCAGAACTCTTGTATCTTTTGCATGTTTTTTTTTTTTGGAAAACCTACAACTACTCTAAAAAAAAAAAAAAAAAAAAAAAAAAAAAAACACACAAAAACAGCAAAAAACACAAAAACACCAAAGGTGTGCGTGTGGGGGAATCCAATAACATATAAACACTCGATTATCAGGTGGGTGTTCAATGAATGGCCGTTCCTTTCACCAATCTGCAAACCCACTGGGGGATCCTGGGTTTCCATCCCAGGCAGGTTCCACCTGCGTCAGTGCCTGTCCACAGCAACTCTTGCAAGACAAAAGAATTGGAGTGATCTGGCCTCAATGTGCAAGGACCTGACAGCAAGTTACGTGCTCTGCAAAATCCTTCCCGAGACCACCGGAGGTCAAGGCTCTACCCCAGCCTTTAGCAACCCCTGAGAGAACTGACTCCACAGCGCAGCGTCCACTCATTGCTCCCCACAGGGCGTGACCCTGCCCCAGGCCAGGGAAGCAGGCGGGACCGCGGGACTGGAGACTTCTGCGCAGCCGTGGGCTTCCCACCCGCGCACGCGCACCGTTACTCTCCGCGCATGCGTCCCGTGGGCGCCGTGTGGGGATTTCAAGGGACGTGAACAGGCCTCACAGGCCTTACAGGCCTCGAGTTTGCCGCCATCTTGGGTCCTGGCGGTGTGCGTACAGTTTCGGGAAGAACTGCCAGACCAGTGCCGAGGGGTCTTGGTAAGTCCAGGCTCTACTCCGCTCTGGGAAATACTGGTTTTCCATGTTGCTTCCCTTCCTTCTCCCTTGACTCTGGCCCTAGAAGAGCAGGGACCGGCCCTTTCAGGTCCTGCCAGTCCTCCCTGCCGCCTAACGGCTTCTCTTGCTCAGCCTAACCTTCCGTCCAGCTGGGAACCACGGCAGGTTTCAGAGAGGGTGTTCCCGCAGGAGCTTTCAGTGACGGCCGGTACTGATGCCTGCTTGTTTTTATTTGCGATCAGAAGAGATTAAGAAAATCTAGTGTGGAAGTGCTCTTCGGAAGAAATGCTTGTTTGATAAGTCACTTAATTGTTTTAATTCTTCATTTACATGGAAAAACTAATTTTTTACTTCGGTGGATAAAAAAGGGAATACAAGCATTTTGCAGTGTGTCGGCTAAAGCAGGGTTTAAAATACTCACCCTCCCCCTTTCCCCCAATTCTGTCTCCTAAGTTACCTGTTTTAAATGCAGTCTTCATACCATCCTCCATTTACTTCTCACACAGTCATGTGCATCCATAGGATATCATTGCGTATTCCATACACACTTCTCTGCACCCCCTCACACACACTCAGCAGGATTCCTTAGACCTAGTCATCAGAGCCAATAAAATAGATGTAACTCATTGTTTTTTTTTAAGGGCTAATTACAAAGAATGGTTACTCTATAATTTATTCTGCTATTCCACTTGTAAATAGACACGTTGGGTGTGTGTGTGTTTATAGCTATGCTTAAGTATATAATTGAGGTACAGCAAACTGCATATACTTAAAATATACAATTTGATGACATTTGATTTAAGTATACAAACATGAAACTACTACAATCAAGATAATAAGCATATCTACCACCCCAAAAGTTTCCTCCTGCCCCACCTCATCTCATCCCACCCCCACAGGCAACCACTGATCTGTTTTATCTTACTGTGAATTAATTTTCTAGAATTTTATATAAGTGGAATCATGCAGTATATATATATATATATATATATATATATATTTAAAGATTTTATTTATTTATTCATTTATCCCCCCCTTGCTGCTTGTGCTCGATGGGTCAGCTAACCACACCGTGCGGGCGGGCTTGCCTTCACCAGGAGGTAAATGGGAGCGCTACTGATTGAGCCACAGCCGCTTCCCCTCATGCATATTTAAACAATGCTCACTCCCTCCTTCCTTCCTTCCCTCTTTCTCTCCTTGCCGCCTTCTCTATTTTCCAACATAACTTCTTTCAGCATAATTATTTTGAGATTCATCCATTTTGGGATGTCTACCAATATTCCTTTTTATCGATGAATTGTATTCCATTGTACAGTTATATAACATTTTAAAAAAATCATTTTGATGGACATTTGGGTTGTTTCCAGTTTTTGGCTATTAAAAATAAATCTGCTAGAACATTCTCATACAAGTCTTTGAATAGACATAGATTTCGGTAAATAACTAGGAGTGGCTTAACAGGGTCATATAGAAGGTGTATTTTTAACTTTTTAAGAAACTGTCAAATTGTTTTCCCAAAGCTATTGTACCATTTTACAGTGCCATCTGTTGTCTATGAAATTTCACTTACTGCATGCCCTTTGCAATGTGTGGTATGGTCAACCTTTGAATTTTAGTCCATTTCTAGTGGGTGTGTAGTGTTACTTTGGTGTGAATTAATTTGCACTTACCCAATGTCACTATAGCAGTTTGGCAGTTTGATATAGTTATCAATTCCAAAAATAGATATTGGATTATGCTTGTAAACTGGTCTGTTCATCTGGGCATGATTAAGTTATAATTAGGGCTTTGATCGGGCCACGACAGTAGGACATGGTGAGCGGGGACTGAGAGAGAAAACTACATGGCAGGGCAGAGGAATTAGCTGGAGTTTTGAGTTGGAGTTCTGAAGCTGGGTTTTAATGCTGGAGCCTGGGAAAGCAAGCACACAGAGGTGCTTGGTCGTGAGGAAGGCGAGAAGGCACCGGGAAGATGAGCCCGGGAAGAGATGAGCCATTCACCTGATAGTCTACATCTGACCTTGTGAGAGAAGCAAGCCTAAGCCCAGAGAGACGCAAGCACTGGGAAGAGAGGAACCCAAGAAGCCTGAACTCTTGGCAGATGTTGGCAGCCATCTTGCCCTACATGTGGCAATGGACTTTGGTGAGGGAAGAAACTTACGCTTTATGGCCTGGTAACTGTAAGCTTCTACCCCAAATAAATACCCTTTATAAGAGCCAACAGATTTCTGGTATTTTCCATCAGCACCCCTTTGGCTGACTAATACAGTCAATAATGTGGAGCATTGTCTTCTTGTGCTAATTTGCCATCTATATATATTCTTTGGTGAAGTGACCGCTAAATCTTGTGCCTATTTTTTAATTGGGTTGTTTTATTATTGAGTTGGAAAAATTCTCTACTTATTTTAGGTACAGGTTCTTGGTCAGAAATGTGCTTTGCAAATATTTTCTCTCAGTCTGTGGTTTGCCTTTTAATTTTTTAAGTGTCTGTTGAAGAAAATGTTTTTAATGTTGATCAAATCCTATGTAGTGATTTTTTTTTCCATTGGTAGGTCAAAATTGTTGGCATCTTGTTTTAAGATGTCTATACCAAACTGAAGGTAACTAAGAATTTCTCCTTTTTTATTCAGAAGTTTTATGTAATTAGCTCTTAAATATTTAGGTCTGTGGTCCATTTAGAGTAAATTTTTGCATATGGTGTGAGGTCATGTTTTTTTCTTCCCCATGTGGCTATCCAATTGTTTCAGTTCATTTGTTGAAAAGATTATTCTTCCCCATTGAATGTCTTTGTAATCTTTATAAAAGATCACTTTTTTTGTGTGTGTTGTGTGTGGATCTCATTTCTGAATTCTTTAGTCTATTCCATAGAATTATATGTCTCTATGCCAGTGCCACAGTATCTTGAGTACTGTAGCTTTATAAGCCTCCAAACTTTGTTCTGTTCTTTTCAGCATTTTTTTTTCTTCTATTTTGTTTCTTTGAATTTGTAACTAAAATTTAGAATCAGGTTTTCAATAGCAAAAAGTGTGCTGGGATTGTGTGTTGTATCTATAGATAAATTGGGGGAAAATTGACATCTTAACAATATTGAGTCTTCAGATCTTTGAAAATGGCATATAGCTTGATTTATTTAGGCCAGTTCTGATTTCTCTCAGCATTGTTTTGTAGTTTTTGCAGACAGTGCTGCAACAAACATCATGGTGCATGTATCCTTGTACACAATGATAGATTACTGAAAATGGGATTATTGTATCAAAGGTGTGGGGATTTGAAAATTTAATAGGTACTGTAAGATTATGTGACATAAATATTGCAACAATTTATTCTCCCACCCAGAACCTGTGAGAGCTCATTCCCAAATCCTCTCTTGTTCTGGGTGTAATCATTCATTTACATTTTTTACTAATCCAGTGGATGAAAAAAGGAATCATCATTTTTAAAATTTGTATTTGTTATACTAGTGATATGAAACTTTTTGTATGTTAAAGATACTAATCTTTTGTCTATATTGCATGCTTCAGTTTTTTTTTTTTTTTTAATCTATGCATTTCATTTATTCATGTGATATTCTTTTCAGTACAGGAATTTTACTATATACGTACCTAAATCTGTTCATCATTTCCTATGTAGCTTGAGGTTGCTGTCTGGCTCAAGATTATCTAGTGTATTCTGAAGTTATGCAACTCTTTTCCAAAATTTCCTTCTAGCTTTATGATATATATTTTTAATATATTTAAAATTTTTTTAAAAAAAGATAGATTACATAAAAGTGTCATAAAAAATATGAGGAATTCCCATATGTCCCATTCTCTACCCCTCCCACATTTTCCCACATTAACAACATCCTTCATTAGTGTGGTACATTTGTTATAATTGATGAACACATTTTGGAGCATTGCCAGTAAGTGTGGATTATAGTTTACATTGCAGTTTACACTCTCTCCCGCACAATTTTATAAGTTATGACAAGGTATATAATGGCCTGTATCTGTCTTTGCAATGTCATTCAGGAAAATTCCCAGTCCCAAAAATGCCCCCATATTACACCTATTTTTCCCTCACCCTCCCCTCAGAACCTCTGGTGGCCACTGCCTCTACATCAATGATAAAAGTTCTTCCATTGCTAGAATCACCATAAGTCTAAAGTAGGATAACAATAAGTCTACTCTAGTTTTCATTCATTCCTCAATCCTGAGGATTCTGCGAAGGTGATGCCCACTTCACCTCTAATTGAGAAGGGGCTTAGATCCCATGGGGGCAGATGGGTGGGTCTATCTTGCTTGAGGTTGCAGACTGTCTTTGTTTCTTGGGCTGGTTGTTGTCCAGCATCATCTCCTTGTTAGTTGTCCTGGGTGACTCCAATGAACTGGAGAGTAGGTAATGCAACTCTCTTGAGATTCAGTGCCCAATGAAACATGGACAGCTCGAAGATTTAAATCTCTTGGACATACACCTGTCAACTCTAGTACTAACTGTAGGTTCAAATAGAAGGGGCAGAAGAGCCATGTGTAGGGAAACCACAACTGAGTCCAACTCTGTCACACTGGGGAGCATAAATTCCAAAGTAGGACCCACTGGTAGGGTGTCAAACTTCTGAGCTGTCTGCTTTGCCTATTGTGTCTGGATGTCTCCATTGCCCTCAGGAGCCCCACTATTTGCAGCAATATTTACTTTGGCAGTCAATGAGATACTGCAGAGACATGCATAAGCATAATCTCTGGAAGACCTCTCAACACACTTTGAAGTCTCTTAGCCATATACACTCATTTGTCTTTACCTTTCCCCCCTTTTGGTCAAGGTCTTTTTCCAGTTGCATTGCTGGTTGGTGCTTGGTAGTAATCCTTCAGTGCCAGGAATGCTCATCCCTGGGAGTCATGTCCCATGCTGGGGGGCAGGGGGGGGTAAGTAATGCATTTATATGCTGAGTTTGGCTTAGAGAGAGGCTGCATTTGAGCAACAAGTAGGCTCTCAGGAGGGAATTCTTAGGCACCCTATAATTCTAGGCTAAGTTTCAATTTCAAAAGTAAAGGTTCATAAATACAGTCATCAATATCAAGGGCCCGTCAATGGTCCACCGTCCTTCACTAGTCATAGTGATAATAATACAAAATAATGCATAGTAATAATAATATAAAAAGGTAGAAGAGGAACCATACAAGAGCTATGAAACTAGTAACACAAGTGAAAAAAAAATCATAAAAAGTACAAAGGAATAAGAATAAAAAGAGGTAGAATAGAAAAAAATAAAACAAGAAACAAAATAGAGAAAAAATATAGAATGAATTAAAAGTATGTATAGATGAAAGAGAGTAGAAGGGGGAAAAAAAAAGAGAGAGAGAGAAAAAGAAAAAATGATGACCAAACAAGAAGTGGTGGAATGAAAAGAAAAACAACACAAGTCAGAAGACAGAAAAAGGAAGGAAAGGAGAGAAATAAAGTAGATTGAAAAAATAAGTAAAAGAAAGAAAGAAAAAAAAGGAAACAAAGAAAGGGAAAAGAACAAATAAGAAATAAAACAGTAACAAAGAAACAACCCAGGAAAGCAGCCTTACCCCTTAGGCCCCTAGAGACCTTCTCAGGCTGCTGGTGCTCATCAGTTAATCTCCCTGCAGCCTACCATTCTGCAGGTGATGTATTAAGTTTTAGCGAATAAAATATAGGAAAAAGAAAAAAAAAAAAAAGATCCAAAAAACCATAAAACAGAACAACAGAAACTCCGTCTGTATGTGCCTTAACTCTCCCTTGATCCCTTCTCTTAGGAAGTACTAGAACTTGAACCAGGGACCTTCTACATGCAAGGGAGGAACTTCTCCATTACACTATAGCAGCTCTATAGATAAAACAGTGTTTTGAAAACTTATTTGGCTCTTCACGCCCCTGTTTCCCTTAGGCAAGTTGGACTTCTGACAGTTTCAGGGGCTGGCTATTTATGTGCCTGTCTCCACCCCCTCCCTGACCAAGTTCCTCTCTTCCAGGGCACCTGGGTGTGACAGCCTGCCTGAGCAGATCCTCTTTTCCCTCTCCCCAGGTCCACCTCAGTGCTGGCTGATATCCTCCACGATATTCAAAGGGGGCTCAGGTGGCCAAACCCACTGAAAAGGAACCATTCTCCACCCCTCACTAGACTCCTGTTTCTCCCAGGGAATGCTCCCTCCCACCCAGCTGGCTGGTGAGAGCCAAGGGTTCCTTGAGGCTATTTGCCTTAAGGGTGGGACTTACCCCCTGGCTGTTTCCAGCCACCAGGGCAAGCAACTCAAGGTTTTCCCTTTGTCTCTTTGTCTGGCTCCCTCCTGGATGATGCCTTGCAGCCTCCTGCTCTACATTATCGCCATTTTCTGGGAACCTAAATATATTTGTTTTAAGGAATTGGCTCAGGCAGTCATGGAGGTTGGCAAGTTTGAGATTTGCAGGGCAGGCTGGCAGGCTGAAAATTCAGGTAGCTGTGATATTTTGAAAAGAGTTTTGTTTCAGATTATTTTTTCACTATCAGAAGAAATGGATGGTCATTTATTGAAAAAGTTGGGAAGTAGAAAAATCAGAAAGAAGGAAATATTATTCCCTCACAAAGATAACCTATGGCAAAACAATTTTATGTTATTCTTAACTTTTTTTTTGTTATTTTGAACTATTTTTAATATTCAGAAAAGTAATATTACATAAAACCATGAACTCAACATCTAGAATGAACAGATATTGACATTTTGTTATATTCGCATCAGTTCTTTGAACTGAGTATCAGCCATTTGCATGCTTGTTTTTAAACTTTGACTGTAATCTTTTGTGAGCACAAACAATAAAATATACAATTGATAAGGCATTGTATGGATGTGTAAGCTGTTACAAAAAGCTTTAGTTTATTCATTTTCACTACTGTATGGTATTCCATTATATGAAACTGTTTGCTCCCCTGAGAAGTTTTGCTCTCAGAAATAGAAACACAAGTAACATCTTTGTACATTTGTTTCTCTAGGGGAAGCATCCAGAAAGAGAAGTACAGGATTATCTCCAACTTTACTAGGTATTTTAGAATTTCTTTCCATGGTAGATAGTCTCTTATCAACAATGTACAGAAGTTTCTGTTTTCTTGTTACCTTTGTTAGCACTCAGTATGATCACACTCATTAATGGTTGCCTATTTAATGGATGTAAAATTTGTATTACCTCATTTTAAAATTTGTATTACCCTGATGACCGGTGAAGTTGACATCTTTCTTTTTCTTTAAAATTTTTTTGCCATTTGTGTTTCTTCTTTCATGAATTGTATTTCAAAATCTTTGCCCATTTTTGTATTGGCTTGTTTTGCATTGATTTATAGCTGCGTATTGTAATCTCGACATTATTCCTTCAGTCATCCATTTAATAAGTATTTATTAAGTGCCTATTACGTGGAAGGGATTGTTCTAGGAGCTGGAGATAGGCAGTGAACATAACATAGAAAATTTCTTACCGTCATTGGGCATTAACTCAAGTGAGTGGAAAGACACATAGACCATAAATAGGATAAATAAGTAAATTATAAAGTCTTTTACAGAGCTTCTCAAAGTATGGGCCACAGACCCATTGGGGGTCCCTGAGACCCTTTTAAGTGATCTATTACATTAAATTATTTCATAATAATACTAAGATGTTATTTACATTTTTAAAAATAACAGCTTTATTTAGGTATAATTTACATACCATAAATTCACCCTTTTAAAGTGAACAATTTAGTGGTTTTTAGTATATTCACAAAGATCTGCAACCATGACCACTATTTTCATCACCTCAAAAAGAAAACTTGTACTCTTTGGAAGCCACTTCCCAGTCTTCCCTTCCCCCAGCTGCCGACCACTAATATACTTTCTGTCTTTGTGAATTTGTATACTGTGGACATTTCATATAAATGGAATTATAATCATACACTATATGGCCTTTTGTGTCTGGCTTCTTTCACTTAGCATAATGTTTTTAAAAGTCATCCATATCATTGCATGCATATATGGGTACTTCACTTTTTATGGCCAAATAATATTCCATTATTGAATATAACACTTTTGTTTATCTGTTCATCAGCTAATAGACATTTAGGTTATTTCCAATTTTTAGCTGTTAGAAAGATTGCTGCTATGAACACTTTGTGCATGTTTTTGGGTAGACAAAACTTTTCAGTTTTCTTGTGTGTTTGTGTATGTGGGTGTATGTGTACACACATGCATTGTTTAACTTTTTGAGAAACTGCCAAACTGTTTGCAGTGTTGGTCATAACACTTTGAAATCCTTTCAGCAAAGTATGAAGGTTCTGACTCCTCTACATCGTCACTCGTACTCATTGTTCGTTTTTTTTTTATTATAGCCATACTAGTGGATATGAGTTAGCATCTTGTTGTGGTTTTAGTTTGCTTTTCTCTAATGACTAATGGTATTGAGCATCTTTTCATGTACTTATTGGCCATTTATATATCTTATTTGGATTAATGTCTGTTCAAATTCA
Organism: Tolypeutes matacus; assembly: GCA_026826555.1. Taxonomy (NCBI): domain Eukaryota; kingdom Metazoa; phylum Chordata; class Mammalia; order Cingulata; family Chlamyphoridae; genus Tolypeutes; species Tolypeutes matacus. Next base: position 5,095,106 of record JAKSZT010054568.1, on the reverse strand, counting down.
TCCATATTTTAATTGGGTTGTCTTTTTTAAAATGTTGAGTTGTAAGAGGCTTTTATATATTCTGCATAGAAGTCACTTATTGTATATATGATTTGCAGATATTTTCTCCCATTCTGTCGGTTATTTTTCGTCTTTCTTGATTGTGTCCTTGAAGCACAAAAGTTTTAAATTTTGATGACGCTCAATTTACTTATTTTTCTTTTGTCTTCAGTGCTTATGGTGTCATATGTAAAAAGTCATTGCCTAATCCAAGATCACAGAAATTTACTTCTACATTTTCTTCTAAGAGTTTTATTGTTTAATTTTTTACAGTGAGCTCTTAGAGTTAATTTTTGTATATGGCATAAGGTAGGGGTTCAGCCTCAGTCTTTGGCATGTGTGTATCCAGTTGTCCCAGCACATTTGTTGAAAAGATTATTTTTTTCTCCATTGAATTATCTTGGCAACTTTTCAATGTTAATTTTTTTTTCAGTGCGTTGATATTTGTACTGATGCTGCAAAAGCAGTGGTGAGTGAAACTGCTGGCACCTTCTGTGAATCAAGGCAGTGGGACCAAAGTGTATTAGTAGTCATTGTGTTCTTCGCCACCAAACACTTGCAATAAAAACACAAAAAAGTGCCAGTTTCATTTTAGAATATCCCTTCATGGAGCAATCAAAATTAATATTAAAACTTGACCCTTGAGACTGTCTTTTTAATATTCTGTATAATGAAATGGGAAGTATCATAAAGCACTTCTGCATCCTGTAGTATGAGGATTGGCTTGAGGAAAAGTACTTGTGTAATTGTTTGAGTTTCAAGCTGAACCAGCTTTTTTCATATAATACCATTTTTGCTTAAGCAGAGGAGTATTTTTTATTTGGACTTGGGTATTTGGCAGACATTTATACGAAGCTTATCACTTTAAGGAAAACAACTGACAATATTTTTCAATGATGAAATTGAAGCTTTAAAGCAAAAATTAGAAACTTGGGAAACTTGTGTTTGCCACTGTGAGCTTGACAGCTTTCCAGAATTTATTGACCTTTCTGATGAGATTGGTGGTGATATTAATGAATGTGATTTGGGAATCTTTTATAATGCAGTATGTCAACATTTGGAAGATTTGTATAACTTGGTGAACCAATATTTTCAAAATAATCAATGTAATATGTTACAAAATCATGCATGTTTCAAAATTCCAAAGTGCAGGTGCATGGATTTTAAGGTAAGAGTATTACCATTTATATGGTTTCACATTATGCATTGTTACTAACTTCTAAGAAACTCTGCCCTTCCTTTCTCTAAGTGTGAGGCCAGATTTTCTTCACATACTTCACCCAGAACAACTTGTTGCAGCAGATTGATTACAGGAGCATATGTAAGAGTCCAGCTATTTCATGTTAAGCCAATATTAAAGATATTTGCAAAAATTGTAAACCAGGTCCCTCTTCTTACTAATTTTTTTGGTTTTGTAAAATGTAATCATCTTTCAGAAAACATTTATGTTAGCATCTAATGCGTTTATTGTTATTTAGTAATTAATTACTAAATAAATATTTTTAAAATTTATTTCTAATGAACTAAATATTGATATAACTTCATAAACAAAATCTTTCATGGTCCCCAATAATTTTTAGGAGTGTGAAAGAGTCTTGAGCCAAAAAAAAGTTTGAGAGCCTTTGATTTATTAGAACTTTTTTGTTGCTATTGAGAAAGAAATTAGGGGGGGTGTATTAGGGAGTACTAAGTTAGGGGGAGGTTGCAGTTTGCAATAGAGTGGTCAGGGAATGCTTCATCTAGAAGGAAATAGTCTGACAAAAACATGGAGATGAGAGAGCAAGCTGAGTGTTCCTGAGAGAGGAGCTTCTAGACAGAGGAAACTGTAAGCCCCAAAACCCAGAGGCAAGGAGAGTTACAGCAAGGAAGGCAGTACAGCTACAGTGTAATGAGTGAGTGTAATAGGAAATAAGAGAAAACGTGGGGTGGTCTTGGTGATGGTGGTGGTGGTGTAGGCTATGGTAAGTCATTGTGATGATTTTAGTTTTCAATCTGTGAAATTGGGCACCACAGGTTTTTGAGCTGAGGAGTATTTGTTATGCCGTATGTTTTAAATGGATCACTGTGGTTGTAGTTCTGAGAACAGTCATGGGTGGGAGTAAGCTGGGACAGGGATGATAGTTTTGACCATATCATCCTCTGGTAGGAAGTGTCGGGTTTTTTGTTTAGAAGATGGACCCAGCTGGATTTCATGATGGATTTGTGTGGGATGCAAGAGAGTTGAGTCAAGGATGATTGAAGGTATGTGGCCTGAGCAAATCTTTCATGTAGTAGATTAAATTTATTTTAACTTCATTTATAACTTCATGTTAAAAATTATTTTATTTTATTTTACATTCTCTTTTTTTATGACCTTTGGGCTTTGTCTTTTGATGAAGAAAGTCTTCCTAACATAAGATTAGAATAAAATTCTCATATTTTTTTTTCCTAATTCTTTTAGGCAGTTTTAAAAATTAGTTGTTTATCTGGCTGGTATTTAGCTTGTTTTCAGTAAAGCAGAGTTTCTCAATGTCTGTATTGTTGACATTTTAGGCCAGATATTTCATTGCTGTGAGGGGTAGGGTTTCTCCTGTGTATTAGAGAATATTTAGCAGCATCCCTGGTCTGTACCCACTAGATCCAGTAGACATGCTCCCACCCCCAGTTGTAGCAAACAACCAAATAAGTCTCCAGACATTGCCAAATGTCCCCTGAGGGACAAAATTGTCCCTGGTTGAGAACCACTTCCTTAAAGGATTGAAGTTAAAATCAGATTGATTTTAGTTAGAAAATTGAAGCCCTAATTTTCAAATGTTTAGATTAAAAACACTGTGCACTCTTATTTGTACTGCGTGAATTCCATTAAAGACTTGAATCTAGAAACTGTCATTAATAAATGGAGAATATGGAAGAATTATTCATATGCTTCAATTTGACTCAAAGAGTCTTGTGGAACACCATGACCTTGTCAGAGTACTGGTCAGTTTCACAAGAACTATCTTTAATTTTTGGAAAAGGAAGAACTAATAAGCAGATTCTGTCTCAGGAGGGTGCTCTACTATAATAAAGAACTTGGCTGATATTTGTCCAAGTTCCTGGGAAATATCCTCTAAATCAGGGGTTCTTAACCTTTTTTGTTCCATAGACCCCTTTGCCAGTCAGGTGAAAACCATGGACCCCATACTAAGTCCACGCTCTACTGTGTATTATTTAATAAGTATATCACACCTACACTAACACATCCCCACAAGAGTAAGGTTTTTTTGTTTTGTTTTGTTTTTAATTTCAATTCAGTCTCCTGGACCCCTAGTTAAGAACCCCTGCTCTAAATCTTTGGAATGTTTTGTTACATTTGATGGGCCCACTTGATAGTTCAAACTGTTCTGAGATGTTAGGGCGTAAGGCCTGCCGTAACTATGAATTCAAGGTGGAGACTGGCCGCACTAGAAAGACTAACCATGTGATTCGGGGTCTGGTTCTTTAAGCCATGTCATAGCACCTCGGCCTCCCCAGCCTCGGAAGGGGAGAGGGCTAGTTCAACTCATTGGGCATTGAGTCCACCAGTAACAATGAAACCTCATATACACGTGACACCTGAAGCCTGGATGAGCTGTGATTAGGAAGACATGCCTCTGTGCAGAGAGGGTGATGCCTTCTGACTCCACAGTGAGAGGACATGGGAGCTTGCCTTTGAGATCCACTCAGACATTGCCCAGGGCATCTCTTTTTTTTTTTTTTTTTTGGCATCTTATTTGTATTTTTTTCACTATAATAGAACTATAATAATACGTACAGCACTTCTAGTGAGTTCTGTGAGTCGTTCCAGTGAATTAGCAAACCTGAGGGCGTTGCGAGAACTCCTGAATTTGTAGCCAGCTTGTCAGAAGTGCTGGTGACCTGAAGGGCACACTTACAGAGGATTGGCTTGTGGAGTATGTGGAGTCTGGCCTCACTCCCTGGTAGAGTGCAAATTGAGTCGTTTCATAGCTGTGATTGAAGTTACTGCAATCATTTGCAGTTGGTGTCAGGAATTGTTGAAGTTCTTTCAGTCTATATAGGTGCTTTGTTTTTTGTCTTTTGCTTCCATTTTAGTTCCTTGTCTATGGTTATGTGATTTTGTTGGAAGAGGAGCAAGTTCCTGAATCTCTTTGATTTGGTTTTTTAAAAAATGGAAATCTTACTATGAAAATCAGTTAAAATAATCTACTGAAAGCCTTTTAAAAATATTTAAAGCATTATTCAAATATTAGGAGCTATTATATCACCTGTTTAAAAATTTTTGTCTAATTCTATGGTACTTAAAATCTAAAAAAAATTGTAACCTAGGTCTAGGCCTGTACAATTCAATACTGTAAACACAAACCATGTATGGGTATCGAGCACTTGAAATGAGGCTAGTTAGAGTTGAGATATGTGTAAAATACATACTATACTTTGCAGACTTATTACAAAAAAGTCAAATATCTCATTGGATATTTTAGAAACACTGAGTTAAATAAAATACATTATGAAAATTAATTTCATCTTTTTTTACTTTTTAATGTAGCTACTAGATTTAGTAGATCTGAATTCATAAAAGACAGATTACATTAAAAAACATCAGCATCATCTATAATATGTATTTCATAGAACCAGGGAATTTTAGTATGGGAAAGAAAGGCTTTCCAAATATGAAAAGTGTTTGCAGACTGTATTTTCCTCAAAACTTGGGGGACTGTGTGCTGTGAATTTTTCACTGACACTTAATTCAGGTATCTGTGAACTTTTGATCTGAATTTATGTAGTGTTTTTTTTTTTTTAAAGAAAAGAAATAAAACATTTACATATACAAGATTTAAAAGCTGCGAAGAGCACCAGTTTTTGTCATCAGATGAGCTCATTTAAGTTGTGGTTCTGCCATAGCTTTATTTGAACTTCCTGTCTCAACATGTATCCTTGTGGAAGCAGGTGCATTATTAGTATGTCTGAGTCTGATTTTCTTAATACTATATTATCAAGCAAAATAATTAAATTATATGATAAAGCTTCCTTAAGACTATTTATTAAAATGATTTCATTTATCATATTTACCGACTTTATAGGTAAATTTTATAGATTTATAAAATTGTTAGAATACTGATTAATCCATTTTATAATGTTTTCTTTTTAGTTTTTACATCTTATTTTAGTTTAAGAAGGATTCTGCTATAAAAAGTTCAGAAAACCCTAATTCATTCAACTTTCTCATTTTACAGATTTAGGTTTGATTCTCAGACAAAACAGTTTCTCAAATTTCACATAATTAACTGAGTCTCAAGTAAAAGTCAAGTTTCCCTGATGTCCTAATCCTGTGTACACAGAGTAAGTACTTTCTATTTGCATAGTCATATTCTGAAGATTATGATATTGAGTAGTGTTCAGTCACAGTAGATGTTGGTTCTTACTTGAATTTTGGGAATATATTAACCTTCTTGAATATTTACCTTACCATTTTTAGAATCCCAACAATCTGGTGAAAATTGGGGCCATAGTTAGCTGTAACAGAGAGCTTTGCCTCTATGCTAAAGATTTCTTTTTTCTTTCCCCGCTTAACAGTCCCCTGACATTTTTTTTTTATGGCCAGCCATTTAGTAATAAGGTCTAGATATACCTAATTTTCCTCATGTGTCTTTCCACGCCTGGCTTTTCTTAGTGGTGTTCAGGTCACAGCCTAGTGCCCTCAATCAAAGAAGAATCCTGAGGCTGTATAATGATGTTGTTAGGGTCCAAATATTACAAATGCACACAGAGTATAGAGTGCAAATAGTGTGTTCCCTGTTGGTTCACCAGCTGCCATTGCTTCTGGCATTCAACACTTTGAATTATGGGTTGTTGGAAGGAGTCTGTCTGAGGGGAAGTGACTTTCTCACAGGAGGAGAATGAAGTATCCAGTGGGCCTTATTTGGCTTCCTTCCATTACACCACATCTGTCTAATATCTAGCAGAAATTTTTAAGTTTTTGGCTAGTAAAAGTTATCCTTCTTTATAGAAGATGATGTATAATCTATTCTTTTATATTCTATTTTGTTTTCAATGGGATTCTTTGAAGGTGTGGAAGATGGTGAACTGGTAGATACATTTTGTTTATCTTACCAACATCTTATCTGTGCCTATAATTTTTACCAATGTATTTCTTTAGTTTGATAAAAAGACATGCATAGAATTATTTTTAAGGTTTGTGTTTGCATACTAAATTTATGTAAGGCAATTGCAGTTAATTTCAACAGAGGTGCAAAAGCTAATTAGTATTTATTATTTGCTTTTTAGAAAATGGATTCTACATCTCTGTTACCCAAATTTGTAGATATGGATTTGACAATATCACATATAGAATGTCTTCCCAAGGATATTCTGGTGAAATTTCAAGGCAAGCATAATACTGAATGCGAGTTTGACTACCACATAATGCAAAGAGAAATACAACATATTCCAAAAGTAAAAAATAATGTGGACATTGATGAATTTTGTTTGGTGGAAGAAAGAATTTCTGGAGAATGGCAGAGAGGAAGAGTTGTGGAAAAGAAAAATGAGCTTTATACAGTGCTACTCATAGATTCTGGAAAAGAAATAAGAGTTAATAGTACACAGATTGCTTCAGCCTGTGGAAACTTATTTGAGCTACCACCACGGATAGTATTCGGTATTTTTGCCAACATACTACCATTAGGGGAGAAATGGTCTCCTAAGGCTTTGAATTATTTCAGGTCATTAGTAGGACTACAACTGAAAGGTTATGTACAAGCTATTTTGCCTCTGCAGATTATTCTTCTTGAAGTGCCAAAAATTATATCCCAAGTTCTTGAATTACAGTTAGGAAGATTTATTGATGGGGATTCATTTCATCTTATTGTGGAAATGTTAAAAGAATTCTGTCAACAAATGCCAGATTTATTACAACAACATAAAAGACCAGAATTGTCATTAAGTCATAATGATAATTTACTTGATATTCAGCACATTCTGGCTAATTTGCAGCCATCTTTGTCAGTAGGCAGTATTGAAAGTGTAAAGATATCATCTGCATTAAACCCATGTAAATTTTATTGTCAATTAATTAAATGGATTCCAGACCTAGAAAACTTGACAGTGTCTATGACTTTGCATTATGACATTGTCAGTCAAGAAAGTAGTCCTACATGCGATAATTTTGGACTACTTTGTGTTGCCAAAAGGAGAGATGGACATTGGCATAGAGGAATTCTTCAGCAGCTCTTGCCCAGTGATCAAGTAAAAATATGGTTTATGGATTATGGCAGTAGTGAGGCTATACCCTCAATTTATGTAAAGAAACTTAAACAGGATTTTATTTTAGTACCATTATTTTCATTTCCATGTTCTCTGACATATTTAAATAGTCCAGATAGAGATGCAAGAGAATTTCAGTTGAATGTATTTAAACAAGCCTTGTTAGGACAAAGAGTATATGCACACATTGATTTGTTCAATAAGGACGAACATTTATATTATGTGACATTACAAACTCAAGATTCTACAATTAATTCTAAGTGTCTGTTGAACTCAGTAGGCACGCAAGTACTTTGTCCAGTGTCTGATTCAAAAATCTCTAGTATGTTGGAAGAGATGAGTGCTACTGAGCTAAACAGCTTTGAAGCTGAGAGTTTTTGTGGAAAAACTGAACAGTCAATAGTCTCTTTAAGTGAAAAAGACATTTTGAAAGTAGATTTTCCTATTAAAACTGTAGAAATGGAGATAGAGACCTCCTACATAGCTTTTGTAGTATATGTATTAAACCCTTCAAATTTCTGGGTACGCACTAATGACCATCAGAATGCATTTCAAGATATAATGAAAAATATAAATAAATTTTATGATTTGTATGAAAATGATGAGCTGATTCTAAAAAATCCAGAACCTGGCTTGTTTTGTTGTGCTCGATACAGCAAGGACAGACATTTTTACAGAGCTGTCATCACTGAAATTAATGGTTGTAAGATAAATGTTTATTTTTTGGATTATGGGAATACTGATTCTGTACCATTTTTTGATGTAAAAATTTTGCTTCCAGAGTTTTGTGAGTTTCCTGCCTTAGCTATGTGCTGTTCGCTTGCACAGATATTTCCTGCTGAAGATTTATGGGTGAAGGCAGCCACTGATTATTTTAAAAAAATTGTTTTGAACAAAGAAATTTTACTTCAGGTTATAGCAAAAAAAGATGATAAGTACACTGTTAATATTCAGAGTATTGAAGCCTCCGAAAATATTGATGTTGTCTCTCTTATGTTACAAGCTGGATATGCAGAATATTGGGAAGTAGAACCAGGATGTTTTTCAAAGTCTGCAAATGAATATTCAGTGTTAAATTTAAAATCTGAAAACAAAGTTAATATTAAGAAAACCATATCTGCTCTTCTTGAAGGACCTAAACCTAATAAATGCCATTCAAATAAGCTAGAAGAAAATAACTTGTCTTTGTCAAAGTTGCCAGCTGTTAATTTCTCAGGTTTAAAAAGTGCTTTCACCTTGTCCAGGGGAACCGAGTCACCACGACCTTACAAAGAATATATGTTTAAACCAGGAACAGTCCTTGAAGTTAAATGTTCTTATTACTGTGGCCCAGGTGACTTTTCATGCCAGCTCCAATGTAAGTCAGAAGACCTAAAATTATTAATGGAACAGATTCAACATTATTATAGCATTCATTCTGATCCTTATCAGATTGGGCAGGTTGCTTGTGTTGCTCGGTATTCCAAAGATGGGAAGTGGTATAGAGCTGCTATTTTGACTCAAGTATCACAAAAAGAAGTCGATGTAATATTTGTTGACTATGGTTACCAGGAAAGAGTTTTAATTACAGATCTTTGTGCTATTAACCCATGTTTTCTCTTTTTAGAAGGTCAAGCCTTCAGATGTAGTATTAACCATTTAGTTGAGCCCATTAGTTGTAAATTATTCAGTTGGACAAGAGAGGCATGCAGAGACTTTGGGAATTTTATTTCCTCATCTAGAGGGTTATTGACTTGTATCATTTATGCCTTAGTTCTCATATATCCAAACTGTTTATGTAATTTGGTGGATTTGCAAGCCCCATTTTCTAGTGCAAAAGATTTTCTTATTAATCACAGCTCTGCACAGTATAGCACATTATCAAAGCCACTCCCATTCTCCGTTAGTCTTTACAGTTACTTCTATTCTTCCTTTAATATAAAAGTTGGAAGTGAAGAAGAAGTATATATATCATACATATATAGTCCCAAAAAGTTTTATTGTCAGCTTAGTAGAAACAATAAAGTTCTAGAGATGTTAGATACAAAAATAAAAGAGTTAAGTAAACACAAAAATTATCCAAAATATGATTCTAGTAAAATGAGATTGTGTATTTCTAAGTATGTGGAGGATGGTCTCTCATATAGAGCTTTAGCAATGCCAACAGACTCATCATCTGCGTTTCGAGTCTATTTTGTAGATTTTGGAAATAAGCAATTAGTAGAAAGAAATATGTTGAGGGCTATTTCAGATCAGTTTCCAGAACTGCTTTTCACACCTATGCAAGCTATTAAGTGTTTTTTGTCAGATCTTCGAGATGTAGATATTCCAGCAGAAATCAGTACTTGGTTTGAAGACAATTTCTTGGGTAAACCATTGAAGGCAGTAATATTGTCCAGGGAGGCAGATGGCCAGCTTGGTGTAGAATTGTATGATGGATATCAACATATAAATCAGAAAATTAAAATGTTGCTTCAGGCTTGTGGAAAAAAATATTGTGACCAAGCAGATTGTGTGGAAAAGGGTCATGGAATAAACGAGAATAAGAGTTTTGCAGCAGCTTTGAAAGACAAAATAGAGAATGACAATCATTATAATATGATAAATAAAACTAACCTAGCCAAGTATTCTGAAAATAAATTAGGTCAGTTAATGAATCCCAAAAGTATATATGCTAGGCTTTTAAAACCATCAGTTTATTATAAAATAGAATCAATGTCAAAAAACGAAGTGATGAAGTCTTTGAATGATGGACTTAAAAATAAAGGTGTAAAAATTGTCACCGAATCCACACATATTCTTGATGAAAATGATGTGAGCCAAAAATCAGTAAGGGTTATATCACAGTCTTTTATTAGAGAATTAAATCCAGTAGCCCCACAAAAAGCATTTATGCTTACTAGACCACAGATCAAAGACCTTCCTCAACCCCAAATTTATATGAATGCCAAAGTTAAAGGGTATGTTTCCAGTATCAATAATCCAGCAAGTTTTCATATTCAACTTGAAGAGAATGAAAATTTAATCATCAGACTTGCAGATGATCTAAATGAAAGAAGATCAAATATAGAGAAAGAAAGAAAATTAGTTAAACCTCTGATAGGAGACCTTGTAGTTGCAGAATACTCTGGTGACAGTGCCATTTACAGAGCAGTTATAAAAAAAATTTTGCCAGGAAATACTTTTGAAGTGGAATTTATTGACTATGGTAACACTGCAGTAGTAAATGCATCTAAAGTCTATGAACTTAAGAGGGAATTCTTAACTATTCCTAAACTAGGAATCCATTCTTTTCTTAGTGGAGTAAAATGGAATGAGCCTGATGAAATATGGGACAGCAAAACTGTGGATTATTTTACTTCAAGAGTAAGTGACAGAACAGTTTCTTGTGAATTTTTGAAAAAGCATGAGCATAAATGGGAAGTAAATATAATTTGTGATGAAAAATTTGTCATTAATGAACTACTGAAATGGACAGCATGTTCAAAACTACAAAGAGCTGTTTTGAAAATGCCTAAGATTGTCTCTCAAAACGTGAGTCCTGATGACAGTAATGAAATGAAGAAAGAAGAATCAAATGAATATGAAAGTTCTATGATTCTTAGACAATCCTACCAACAGCAGGTTAAAATTCCTTTTGAAGAGTTAAAACCTGGACAACTTGAAAAGGCTGAAATACTTTATGTTTCAAAAAGTGGAAGGTTTTATGTGAAATTATCTAAAAATAAAAAGATATTATCAGATTTAACTGTATTAATTGCTAAAGAAGTAAAAAATCTCTCTTTTTTATCGGTAGAAAATATTGAAAAAGGCTTAGAATGCTTGGCAAAATCTAAAAAAACTTTGAAGTGGTATCGATCAAAAGTAGAAAAAAAGTGTGTTGATGAGAAGAAACTGCTTGTTTTTTTAGTAGATCGTGGTAGGTATGAAATAGTGCCTTTATGTAATACCAGGATGCTTAGTAATGAAATCAGAAATGTTCCAAGACAAGCTGTGCCATGTAAGTGGATTTGGTTTGAAAATTCTAGGAACATGTCATTTGAGTCCATTGTGGTTTTTTTTGCTCATTTGGAAATAAACATCCTTTTCTTGAAATGTTTTGAATCTACTTGGGAAGTGGAAATCTTGGTAGATGGCCTGTTACTTTTGGAATATTTAAATTTAAATACAGTTGTGATTGAGAAAAACAAACTTAGATCTTTAGAAATTATTTCTGACGTGGAATCTAAGACTCCTATATCACCATGCACAGTAAGATCATTTACTTGGGCACAGCTCCAAAATGGTAGGCAGTATTCTGGTATTGCCACTGCTGTTTCTGATCCATTTGACTTCTGCATTCAGTTAGAAGATTTCTTTGATATCATGAAATCTCTCTTTATGTTGCTTTCTGATCTACCAGAAAACTTACAAACACTGCCTCAAGAGTTTGTAATTCCTGGTGTTAGTTGTTTGTTCAGATATGAATTGGAAGATCACTGGAATAGAGTAGAAATTTCTGAAGTCTCTGATCAGTCTGTACTTCTTATGTTGATTGACTATGGATTTTCTGTTTATATACCTTATTCAGATAAAATAAATCTTAAAGTTGTTCCTGAGGAACTTTTGAATTTGCCAAGACTAAGTTATCCTTGTGTATTACATGGCATTTTACCAGCTAAAGGGAAACATTGGAATGAAGAAGCCAAAAATGTTTTTCAAGATTTCCTAAGTAAACCAGGCTTAGTTTTTCAGTTTATGGAGTACTGTTTTGAGACAAAACTGAAAGTGGATATTATTTATGAGAAAAATAATTTGGCAGATATATTAGTTGCCTCTGGTCTTGCAATGTATTCTAAAGAATCATCTCATCTTGATGCAATTACTACTACTAGGTCTACTAGAATCCAATATAAATTACAGACTAAGCCTGTATGTCCATTATTAGATCAAAATTGTTACAGAAAAGAAAATACAAATTTTACATGCACTGAAAAACAGAAAGTAAAGAAGCAGAAACCTATACAGAGGAAAGATGTCTTTAAGAACCTGTTAAGTAAAAGCCATATTGGGAAAAGATTGCATTCTAGAAATTTAATGCTGAGCAAGAAAGTTGGCAGTGGAAAACATAAACCCCAAAGTACCCTTACATTCGATACATGTGCAGCATCTTCATTTGGGGAGCTTCCTAATGGTTTGAAGAATAATGACAATTGCATTGAAAATATTTCTGAAGAACTTCCCACTGTGGGAATGCAGGAAAAAAGTGACACAATGGACTTGAGAACAGCAGTAAAAGTATTGAATGTTAATGAAAAAAATGTATCAGAAAAATATTTAAAGGGTAAGTAGTTTCTTTTATTAAAATCTTAATCATGATATTTAAGTGACATGTATTTTTTATTTTTTATTTTTTTTTTACAAAATTGTCTAAATTGAATATATTTTACTGCAAGAAAACTTAAAATCTGAATAAATGGATAAACTGGTAGTGATCACTTGGATTGTAAAATGATGTTTTACTATCTTTATCTTTTTTGAATAGTGACCTTTGAGAATGTAATGAAAGTTGAGGATTTAACCACACATGTATGCATATATGCCTGCTATTTACATATAAACCCAGGGCTTCACAGAACTCCTAATCATCCATAGATTTCAGGTTAATAAATCTTGATATTTTTAGTGAGCTTTCTGGACTCATTTTGAAGTATCAGTTTTCTCTTATGTATTATGTTTTCTATCAGATGAAATATATCTTTTTTCGGTTTTCTGAATATGCTTCTAACATACTGGTAATGCAGTAAAATTTGTAGAATAAACTGACTAGGATATTTCTTAAACCTTTTAGATACTAAACTGTTTCTTAAATATTTTGTTAAAATTTTAGTATTTTATGTGCCATGTATTATCTGATTTTGGTTATGCACAGTATAATTCATTTAATGTATGGATTAGTTACTGAGGATTTTGCAGGCTGTAAAGAATGAAGTCTGTTTAATGAATATTTGTTCCAACTTTATAAAAAATTTATATTATTACATGTTCCATATTATTATAAGCATCATAGAAGGTTACAGATTTTTAAATGATGGAAGTATCTTGTTTTTATTAATATGTTGTTAGAAGTGGCTTTATTTGAATTGATATTCAGACTTTTTATACTGAATTGATAAGTGCTTTGAAAATGACCCCTTTTTTTTATTTTTAAATTTTCCTTTGATATTATAGCAGCAATTATGGTAGTAGTTATAGAAGCAGCCACCAATGTTAAGTGTTTACTATGTTCCAGGCACAGTGCTAAGATTGTTTGTATGTATAAATCTCATTTGATGCTTACCACCACTCTATGAAGTAGATTGTTATTAAATTTAAGTGGGGCCTGATAAATAGTGCCCCACTTCTTGGCCTGAATTCTAAACCAGTTTATAGAGAATCAAGGAGAAAAACAATTGTTAAAATATCACATTTGTTAAAAATAAAAAGTTACTAAAGAATGTGGCTTATCCATGGGCAAATGGGGGTACTAATAGTCCCAGAATGACCTAGACTTACCAACCCAAGCACAGACAGAGCTTCTACATATAGAGGTCTGCCCTTGTAATTTTTACAGCATGAGGAAGAAGAGCAGAATATTTATGTTTCCTTAAATAATTTTTTCCAAAAAAGAAAAGGAAGAGGATGAGGTTTACTTTGTACATATATCTTTCTCCTTCGAATTAAACCAATCAGAATGTCCCTGCTCCTGGAAGAGTGAATGAGGGAGCAAAGGGGCCAGGAATGTTAACTAAGAGAGTGCCTTACACATTAATACTTTCACTTAGAAGGAAATGTCAGGAAGGGGAAAGAAGCATTCACCCCAAAAGTTAGTATCACTGTTGAATGAATGAGGCTCAGGGAAATTAAGTAAATTCCTTATGGCTATAAAGCTGGTAGGGAAGGAACTGAGATTTAAAGTCAAATGTCTCAAATGAAAAAGTAGTTAGATTATTTGAGGAAGAGTTTTCTATAAACTCCTGGCCTCAAAGCATACATTTTGGCAGTTATATAATATCTTTTATTGTTCCTTTACCTATATCTATTTCTACCGTCTTGATGTTTTTCCCTTTAAAAAAATTTTTTGATTTTGAAATATTTTCAAACTCACAGGACAGTTACAAAAACAGTACAAACCCCATAACGAAACTCCAACATATCTCTACCCCTTCAGATACTCAGATTCACCAATTTTAATATTTTGCCACACTTGTCATAAAATTCTATCAATCCATTTTCTGAACATATGAGTGTAGATTGTATACATCATCCTGCTTGAACATTCAGCACTGCCATTTACAGTTCCTAAGACAAGGTTATTCACTCATGTAGCCCATGTTTTTATTTTTAAGCCCAGAAATTTAACATTGATATAAAGCTTACAGTCTGTATACCATTTTTTTTTGGTTTATCTTAATAATGTCCTTTTGAGCCTTTTCTCCTCCATTGTTAGAGCTCACTTGGGTCATGTATTGGCATTTAACTGACTGTTAATTTTCTCTTTAGTTACTCTTATCTTTTTTTAAACTGTGGGAAAATACTCACATACACACACACACAATAAGTTTCATGAACATCTCACCTGCTTCCAAGCATACCATTTATTGTGATTAATCACACTGACAATGTTGTGGTACCTTCACCTCCTTCTATTACTAAAACTTTCCCTTCTTCCCAAACAGAAACCCTATATCCATTATGCTTTAATTCCTTGTTCCCTTAGCCCCTCAACCTTGGCAACCTCTGTTTCCATGAGCTTGTATATTTGATATTTTCTGTGTAGTTTCTGGGAAGTTTAAATTTAACATTCTAAATCTATATGCAATCTCATTTGCTTTGATCCCAACTTCAATAGTAAACACAAAACTGTTCCTGTACCCCTCCGTCCTCCCACTTTTATGCAGTTCTTATTACAGATTTTATGTTTATACTTTATGAGTTGAAAAACCATTGATGATTTCTCATTACATTTTATGCATTTGCCCTTTAGATCCTGTAGGAAGTAAAAAGTAGAATCACAAACCAAAAATAAAATAGTGTTGGCATTTCCCCATCATTACCCTTACCAGAGATCTTTATTTCTTTATGCAGCTTCAGCCTGTAGTCTATTGTCCTTTCCATTTAATCTGCAGAACTCTCTTTAGTATCTCTAGTAGAGCTGGTCTGTTGTTGACAAATACTCTCAACTTTTGTTTATTTGGTGTTTTAGTTTGCTAAAGGCTTCCAAGGCAATATACCAAAAATGGGTTGGCTTTTACAATGGGGATTTATTAACTTAAAAGCTTCCAGTTCGGAGGCTGAGAGAAATATTCATATCAAGGCATCAGGTGGAAGCCCTCTCCCCGAAGACATGGCTGCCGACAATCCTGGACTCCTATCACGTGGAAGGGCACAATGGCAGTTTCTCCTTTTTCTCCCTTCTCCTCTGGGTCTTGTTGCTTTCACCTTCTGGCTTCCTCCAGCTTTCTCTCTGTTCATGTGATTTTCTCTTTCCCCAGTTCCATTGATTTCAGTTTCTGGCATCCAGGACTTTCTCTCTTAGCTTCTGGTGGTTTCTCTGTCTCTATGGCACCCTCTCTCCATATCCATCTGTTTATTAGGGACTCCGTTAAGAGGATTAAGACACACCCTGTGCCATGCCCTACTGAAGCAATCCAATCAAAGACCCTTAACTGAAGTAATTTAATCAAATGTTTGCACCTACAATAGGTTCACATCTACAGGAATGGGCTAATTTAAGAACATAATTTTCTGGGATCCACAGAAGTTTTAAACTGCCACATTTGGGAGTGTCTTAACCTTTCATTCATTTTTTTTTTTTTTAATTTTTAATTTTTTTATTAGAGAACTTGTGGGCTTAACAAAACAATCATGCGTAATGCGCAGAATTCCCATACATTTCCCCTCCACCACCATGTTAGATTGTTGTGGAACATTTGTTACAGATTATGAAAGAACATGGTCAGACTATTACCACAAACCATGGCCCCTAGTGTACACTTGGTATATTTTTTTCCATATACCCCCTATTAGTAACACTATGTATTGGTATAGTACATTTGTTATAAATCATGAGAGAAAATGCTCATATTTGTACTGTTAACCACAGTTCAGCTTCCACCTCTCACTCATTATTTATTTATTATTATTTTTTAGGAGGTACCAGAGAATGAACCTGGGACCTCATATATGGGAAGCAGGCTCTCAACCACTGAGCTACACCTGTTCCCCTCTCACTCATTTTTGAAAGACAGCTTTGCTGGATATAGAATCTTTTTAGCTTCCAGAACTTAAGATATGTCACCCCACTGCCTTCTTGCCGCCATTGTTTCTGGTGAGAAATTGGTACTTAGTCTTACTGAGGCAGTCTTGTACATGATATATTGCTTTTCTCTTGTGGCTTTCAGAATTTTCTCTTTATCTTTGGCATTCAACAGTTTGATTATAATCCAGCATATTGTGAGTCTATTTGGGTTTGAGCATTTTTGGTTATATATATATTCCTGTCTTTTATTAATTTGGGGGCAGTCTTCAACCATTATTTTCTTGAGTATTCCTTCTGCCCCTTTTTCTATTTCTTCTCCTCCTGGGGTTCCCACAATGCGTATATTGGTATACTTGGTGGTGTCTCACAGGTTCTTCAGACTCTGTTCACTTCTTTCAGCTTCTCAGATGGGATGATTTCAATTTGTCTTATCTTCCTGTTCACTGAGATTCTTTTGCTAGCTCCAATCTGCTGTTGAACACTTCTCGGGAATTTTTAATTTCAGTGACTGTGGTCTTCAGCTTGTTTGGTTCCTTTTAATAATTACCATCTCTCTATTGATAATCTTTGTTTTCATGATTCCTTTTAGTTTTGTCCATGTTTTCCTTCAGCTCTTTGAACGTATTTAGGACAATTTTTAAAAAGTCTTTGTGTGGTATGCCTCAGATTGCATCCTCCTCATTGATAGTTTCTAATGCTTTAACCTTCTCCTTTTCCTGGGCCATAACTCTCTGTTTCCTTGTGTGTTTTGTAACCTTTTGTTGAATTCTGGATATTTTGATTTTTTTAGTGGGTTATTGCTGGAATTCAGACTCTTGAGATATCTGTTCTTTAAGCTTGTATCCAGCTAGTTTTGTGACAGTTTTCCTTTAACGTCAGGAGCTAACCGAAAAAAAAAGAAAAAAAAAAAGAAAACACCCTTCCCTGTCTTTGCAGATTGACCTGTGTGAGTGATCTTCAGAGCTTATCCATACAGTGAGTTTAGAGAATAGCTCGAGGCCAGTGTGTAGAGGGGCTGCTTTGAAATGTTCTGTGCACACTATTGAGGATGTGTGTGGCCCTAGAAATTGCCCACATTACATGGATACAACTGTCCCCTCTTTCCTAGGAAATAGTTTCCTCAAGGTCCAGCATACTGAACTGTATGTCATACAGATGGCAGTCCCTTGCCCCAGGCAACCATGATTTTACTGCTTTCCTAGAATGTTCTGTAGGAGAATTCTGTGAACTGCTTTCTCCATACAGGGCAAGTTCTGGGATAACGAGCCTGCAATAAATGTCCTGGTCCAATTCTTGAAGCCTCCACCAGAGAGACTGGGCCAGACATACATGTTGCCAGTAGGTGCACAGAGGTTACTCTGCTCCGACCAGAACCTGGGACCAGGGACCTGACACTGCGAGTGTGGGCCCACTCTGTGCTGTGGGGCAGGGGCTAGCCTGGGCGCCAGGCAGTCCTACTGCTTTAAAGTTGCCCTTTTCTTAATTTGGCACTTGCCCTGTTATTGCAATCTCTTAACTGTTTTCTGGAGCTTTAAGAAAGATGTTTCTGCCAGGTCTTGCTGGTTGTTCAACGCTTCTGTGGGGCAGAGCCCTGAAGATTCTCGTTCTGCCATTTTGATCAGGGTGTCCCATTGAATTGTTTGAGAAAAGGCCCTACTTTTCAACCCCCACCTCCATTTTGCCTCCTGCATGCTTAGTACACAGTGACTCACGCTTTGAGTTAAAGTGAAAGTAGCTGTTGTAGAAGCAGGGAACCAAGATTTAAATTAAACTTCTAAATTTTTTTTTTTAATTGGAAGTCTCATTTAAGGAAAAACCATAATTTGGTAAAACAAATAATAGAAACATGGTTTCATGGGTTAAGAATAAACTGATAAACTTCCTACAATCATAGTTTTAAAAACAAAACAAAATACAAAAAATTGGTTTAATTGTCTTCCGTATTATCCAAGCTTTTATCACCTCTAATACTACTGTAGCAGCTACTGCTCTGATGCTACTGTTTTTAACTACAAGTACTTCTTATCTAGGGCAGAATGGTTTTAGTAGTCCTTGGTAATAGATATCAGTACTTGAGACTCTCTTGCTTATTAAAAAGATATAGGAGGGAAACGGATGTGGCTCAAGAAGTTCGGCGTCCGTCTACCATATGGAGAGACCGGGGTTCGATCCCCGGGACCTCCCGGTAAAAAAAAAAAAAAATGAACAAACAAAAAGATATAGGAAATATCAGTGCTTCTCAACCTTGGCTTTGCATTGGAATTAGCAAAGGATGGTTTAAGCCTTTTGATTCCTGAGTTCCACTCCCAGTGAATCTGTTTTAATTGGTCAGAGGCTGTAGTCTAGCCATTGAGATTTAATACCTACTCTAGTTGATTTTCAAGTACAGTCAAAGGTGAGAACCACTGTTCCAGAGAGTAATGTGAATAACTTTCTGAATTATTTTGTGAGGAAATAATTCTGTACTTTGAGTGAAAATTTAAAAAATATTTTCCACTTGTTGGAGGCCAGACTTATTCATGAGTCACATAATTCTGGGTTGAACTTATTTCAGAGTAAACAAAATAGTAAAAATGTCATCGTGTTAGAAATGGCCTAGATGTATAATGCATTATCTTTACCTTGCCCACATATTATTCTAATTATAGAAGTTGCTGCCTTTTACATTAGATAACTGGCTTACCTTTCCTACAGTAACAGCTCTTTTTAAGATACCATTATTTAACCATTCAAGGTAATTGTTTTCATTTGCGGACTTATTTTCTCCAAACAAAAATTACCGTTTTTTTTACATGATGTATTTGCTGAGTTTTGTTGTTTCCCTGCTTGCTTGCTTGTTTTTGCCTGGAAACCCTAAATAGATTATTATGGGAGCTAGAGAATATAGTAACCCCTTTAGAAAGCACAAAAAATTTCTAGTCCATTTTTCATAATGAGGCAGTTCTTGATGGTGGGAATGGGCCTAATCTCTTAAAGTTATTTATTTAACTGGAAGGCATTTTTGAAAGAAATCTGGAATTGTAATCCATTTTTGGAGAAGAGTTTTGTTTGATATTTTAAATTTGAGTTAATATCTAGACATCCAAAGGGGAATGGCTAATACGCATGCAAAATGTCAGACTGAATCTTGGGAATACAAGACTAGTTACGTGAGGAAGATTTATGAGGCACCTGCATTGGCTCTAGCATGGTAGTTAAAAGTATGGGCATTGAGACCCAAACTCCTCCCACTGCTTGTTAACTGAAACCTTGGTAAGCTACATAACATGTAAAACATTTTGAGCAGTACCTGGTACATAGTAAGTGCTCTCTAAATGTTACAAATACCAATCAACATCCTAATAAAACTACGATACTTGTTTTGAAAGTATTTTGTGAAATAGTAAGTTAAAAAAAAAAAGTCTGATGCTGCCGTGAAGGAAACTGAAATATTTGGTGATAGCTATGTAACTATATCCTCTGTCTGTACACACACACATTCAGTGTAATGCTTACATTGATGAGTAAATTTCTCTTCTGAAGTTAGGATTTATGATTGAGATGGTTATAGTTCTAAAATACTATAAGTTATTTGTAAATCTTCTCCAGTGTGAATATGCATATATAATTATTAAATGACTAAGAAAAGATTTTTAAAGTTGTTATACTATATGTATAACTATATGTCTATGTTATATGGATAATTTGTTTATGTCCTATTTCACGCCTTCTTTACTTTTTTATATTATAACTTTAAGGAGTTTAGGAAAAAGTAAAAAGAAATCCTGTTTATAATATGGATTTGTAAAATTGTCTTCAGTAGCTTGCAGTGAGATCCACAGTGCTTTGAAAACTATATTACAACATCATATACATTAATTTTTGCTTATTTCCAGTAGAAGGAGATGAAAGCTCAGACTGTTTATGCATCAGTTTGCCAACAAATGTTACATAGGATACCCAGTAATTCCTATCTTGTTTCCGATGCTCCAGATCTGTAATAAAAGTGGTAAGCATAGGACATTAAATTCTAATATTAAAGTATGTTAAAGGAACCTAGATAGTTCATATTGCTTCACCAGGAGATAATGATTAAAATGCTATAGAAATTTTATGAATTTCTATGAAATTATGGATATCTGTGAAATTTCTATGATGAATTCAATTTCAATAAGATTACTTAGGAAATGTAGTTCACCGCCCTAAAGTATCTTGAAAATATTTTATTTGATGAAATATTATTCCTTGCATATGATTTCACAATCAATAAATAATATTTTATCTTTCCATGTTTTTCAGGTATATTTCCTTGTTAAATCCTTTGTTTCATTAGCTACTTGGTAGAACTATAATTGCAATTGTGGTTTATATGTGAAGAGTTGATGCTATATAACATTTTCCCTGAAAAATATAGGTAGTTGCAGGACTGATATTTAGGAGAAGGATATATAAGAGAGGTCAGATGTGATCCCATTTTATGATTTTTATCTTTAAATTTTGTGGTTATTATAAGTTGTGGATATTTGTGATATCCAAGAACACTACTCTCTGGTGTGTGTGGGGAAATCAGTATTTTCTCAGTGCATTTACCTGTGAATTTGGAATTTGTTTTGCAAATAAGCATGTATTGAGCAAGTTCAGAATATTGTTTTAGTACAAAGAACCATAATGTATATTTAAAATGACAACAGTGCATGTAAGAATCAGCATTAAGTCAAATAGTTCTGAAGAAATGGAAATTTGGTTATTTAAGGAATATTTGGGAAAACTTAGCAATTTCCTGAGCAAGCTAGGGAAAATCAATTTTATAATTATCTGTATGTCAATATAGAATTTGTTGCTATTGTCATTTTTTTGAGGTTAAGAAATAATTTGCAGAAATAATACTGTTATTTATAAATATATGTGATTTTAAATTTGGTAGCCTGAAAATTGAAGTTTATTCAAGGTTGGGAAGCTTCATATATATTTTTCACATAAGTTTTTAAATGCCATTTTGGAACAGAGGATATAGTAATTACTTTTAAAAATCTAAACTCTGAATACTTTTATGCCATTTTGCCTCCAGCACCCTGCTCCCCCCATTCAGATCTTGAAGATTTGAAATTTTCTACAATTTGGAAAGAGTGTTCCTGTTGGAAAAAATCATTTTACATTTATGATTATTGTATCATTGGGGAGCTTTTTGTTTTAGTTTTGTTTGGAACCATAAAATATGGCATCGTTAATGATTTTGGTTAATTAATTAAATTTAAATGGTAATGTAAGCTTAAGTAGTAAGTTTGTTTTGTGCATATTTTATCAGAGAGGACTTTTGTTGCCTTTAAGATTTTAAAAATGATTATTAATAGGCTTTATTTTTCAGAACAGTTTTAGGTTTAGAGAAAAATTGAGCAGAAAGTAGAGTTCCTATATATCCTCGTTCTACCTGCATGTAGTTTCCCCTATTTTTTTGCTTCCCCTCCCCCCATTTTTAATATCTTGTATTAGTGTGATATTTGTTACTATTGAAGAACCTATACTGATAAATTATTCTTAACTAAAGTCTGTGGTTTACATTAGGGTTCATTATTTGTGTGGTACAGTTCTGTGGGCTAATGCATTATGTCATGTATGCATCATTATTGTATCATACAGAATGGTTTCACTGCACTAAAAATGCCCTGGGTTCCACCTCTTCATCCCTCTCCCCCTCCCCTAAATCCTGGCAACTGCTGATCTTTTTATCTCTATAGTTTTGCCTTTTTAAGAATGCCATATAGTTAGAATCATGCAGTATGCAGTCTTTTCAGACCAGCTTTTTTTCATTTAGCAATGTGCATTTAAGGTTCCCCCATATCTTTAAATGGCTTTATAGCCCATTTCTTTTTTTATCACTGAATAATACTTCATTTATCATTTTTAATACAGTGTATCACTGGATTTACTACAGTTTGTTTAGCCATTCTTCTATTAAAGGGCATCATGGTTGCTTCTACTTGGCAATTATGGATAAAGCAGCAATAAACATTCATGTGCAGATTTTTGTGTGGATAAGTTTGCAGTTTATGTGGGAAACTACCTAGGAGCATAGCTGCCAAATCATATGGTAAAAGTATATTTAGCTTTGCAAGAAACTGCTAAACTGTCTTCCAAAGTGACTGTACAGGAGAGTTCCTGTTGCTCTACATCCTCACCGGGATATATTGTTGTCAGTTTTAGATTTTAGCCATTCTAATTGGTGTGTAGTGGTATCTCATTGTTGTTTTAAATTGCGTTCCCTAATGACATAGTATGTTGAATAACTTTTCATATGCTTATTGTACATCTGTATATCTTCTTTGGTGATGCGTCTACATTTTTTTGCCCATTTTTATTTGATTTTATTGCTGAGTTTTAACAGCTCATTGTATATTTTGGATATAAGTGCTTTATCAGATATGTGTTTTGTAAATATTTTCTCCCAGCCTGTGGCTTGTTTTTTCATTCCCTTAATGCCTGATCATTTGTATTCTCTCTTGTTCTATCATATTTCAGTGTCTTCTTTAGTTTCTTTTACTATATTAAACATACTTGTTTTATATCCTGTATCTGATAATCCCAGTATCTTTCTGACATCTATAATCTTGCATATATGATTTTGCAGTTTATTATTTAAAGAACTTTTTAAGAAAATTGTGGCTTGTTTCCCCATGTGTTTGATGACTTGTAGAATTATATTCCTTGGAGCTTTTATCAATGGGAGTTCTGTAAGACTTGTGTTTAAAGAGCTTTCCTCCAGTGAGAATTTGCATTTTCTTCTACCAAGAGTCTGAGGGCATTATAACCCCAAAACACTTTAAACTTTTGGTTTGGAGGTTTTACTGCTGTTCAGGTAGTATGAACTCCAGCTGCAAAATATTAGATACATGTGCTTACGATTAGGAATTCTTCAGTGAGAATTTATTTTTTAATTGAACTTAGAGCCAAAATTCTGAGAGAGAGAAGTAAACCCATCTTGTCCTGCTGTGGATTGCTTTTTGTTCTAATTCAGTCCCTCGGGATTATCCCTGTTTTGGAGGAAGCCGGCTTTATACGGGTTAGCCATCTCCTAACCCTACCTTAATCCCATGCAATTTACCACATATACTTTTTTTCCCCTTTATTAGAGAAGTTGTGGTTTACAGAACAATCATGCATAAAATCCAGGATACCACCCCACCATCAACACCTTGCATTGGTGTGGAACATTTGTTAAAATTGATGATAGCCCATTTTTTATAACTGTACTATTAATTAAAGTTCATGGTTTAACTTAGGGTTCACTGTTGTATTAGTCAGCCAAAGGGGTGCTGATGCAAAGTAACAGAAAGCTGTTGGCTTTTATAAAGGGTATTTATTTGGGGGTAAAAGCTTACAGTTACCAGGCCCTAAAGAGTCAAACTCAAGGTTACTTCCTTACCAAACTCTGTGGCCACGTGTTGAGGCAAGATGGTGGGCAGTGTCTGCGAGGGTTCAGCCTTCGTATTCCCTCTTAAGGCTCTGTGGGTCCAGCTTCTTCAGATCTCAGCTGTATGCTGGCATAGGGCTTGTCTCTCTTTCTGGGACTCAGAAAAGCAGAGGGCTCAGCTGCTCTGCTCTCTTCACAGGGTCAGCTGTAGGCTGTCAGGCAAATGGCTTATCTCTCTTCCTGGGCCTCTGTTGTGTCTTTAGAGCTGTCTCTTTTCTCTGTGTATCTGCTGCTTCCGTGTCTCCTTGATGGAGTGTCCATAGCTCACGAAGGGGACTGAGTTACACTGTACTGGTCAAATCAAAGCCTTAATCTTAACATAATTTAATCAAATACATCTCAGCTGAATCTAATACAGTCAAAGGGTATCATGCCCAGAGGAACAGACCGGTTTCCAAACATAATCTCTCTTTTTGGAATTCATAGATAATCTCAAACTGCCACAACTGTGTGGTGTAGTTACATGGATTTTTTTGTATAATTCTTTTTTTTTTAAACAAATCAATTTTATTGATACATATCAATAAAGCATAAATCCATCCAAAGAGTACAATCAGTGGTATTGGTGTAATCACATATTTGTGCATTCATCACCCCAATCATTCCCAGAGCACTTCCATTATTTCAATACTACTACTACTACTAATCATAAAGAAAAACAAACTCATCACCTCTCAATCTCTCTATGCCTCACCTGCTGTACATAGCTGCTATTCTTTTTTCTTCTCTCTAGTATATTTGTATTTATATTTTTAACAGTCTTATATATACAATATTTCCCATATTCATGTTTAACGTGAGATTTTACTATCTTATACAGTCCCATGTTACAGTTTTTAGCACTGTCATACCCATACAATAGCACTACTCGTTACAAACACCATGCTATACTTTCACCATTTCTCTTCAGTTCCAAAGATTTACAAACAACCTTTTTACCAATTTTGCATAGAATAATCCTCAGCTTTCCAGTCTCTATCCTCCTCCTATTTTCTGGTGACCTATATTCTAATTATTAACTCCATGAGTTTACACAATATATTTAGTTCATAATAGTACAATCATACAGTGTTTGTCCTTTAGTTATATGGTTTAAAATTTTTTTTTACTGTTACAATATATACAATTAACATTTCCCCTTTTAATCATATTCAGATAAATATTTCATTACTGTTTATTGTGTTCACAGTGTTGTGCTATCATCATTACATCAATGACCAAAACATTTCTGTAATTACAAATAGGCACCCTTTACAAGCCTTAACTTCCCATTTCCTATTCCCCACCCCCCATCCTTTGGTAACCTATATTTTAGATTCTGAGACTCTGAGTTTGCTTATTCTAATTGTTTAAAATCATTAAGATCATACAATACCCGTGCCTTTGTGTCTGGCTTATTTTACTCTGCATAATGTACTCAGGGTTCATCCATGTTGTCACGTGTATCAGGATTTCGTTCCTTTTTATGGCTGACTGATATTTCATTATATATATACATATATATATATATATATATACACACACACACACATACATATATATGTGCACACATATATATACATACACACCACATTTTATTTATGATCCAAGAAAGAGTTTTGTATAATTTCACTCTTTTTAAATTTATTGAGACTTGTCTTGTGACCCAACATATGGTTTATCTTGGAGAAGGATCAATGAGCACTTGAAAAGGAAGTATAACCTGCTGTTTCGGGGTACAGTGCTCTATAGATGTTTGTTAGGTCAAGTTCATTTTTCATATTATTTAAGTTCTCTGTTTATTTGTCCTATGTCTAGATGTTCTATCCAATCCTGAGAATGTGTATTGAAGTCTCCAACTATTATTGTAGGGGCATCTATTTATCCCCTCAGTTTTTCCACTGTGTACCTCATATATTTGGAGGCATTCAGGTTAGGTGCATAAATATCCATTCTATCAGTCCATGTCTTTTGATTGGGGAGTTCAGTCCATTAACATTCAATATTATTACTGTAAAGGCATTACTTACTTCATCCATTTTTGTCCTTTGGTTCTCTGTTGTCTTATCATTCTGTTGTCTGTCTTCTTATCCTTTAATTTACACTTCCTAATAATCTTCATTTCTAAACTCTTCTCCAAATCTCTCACCCTTGGTTTTTTCCTTTTAGGCTGCAGCACTCCTTTTAATATCTCTTATAATTCTGTTCTTTTGGTAACATATTCTGTCAGTTTCTGTTTCTCTGTGAAGACTTTGAAATCACCCTCATTTTTGAAGGACAGTTTTGCCAGATACAGAATTCTTGGCTGGCAAATTTTCTCTTTTGGTTCCTTAAATACATCATACCACTTTCTTCTTGCCTCCATGGTTTCTCGTGAGAGGTCGGCACTTAATCTTATTGAATTTACCTTGTATGTGATCTTTGCTTTTCTCTTGCTGCTTTCAGAATCTGCTCTTAATTTCTTATATTTGTCATATTGAATAACAGGTATGTCAGGGTAGTTCTGTTCAGATCTGTTTGGGGTGCATTGTCCTTGTTGGATATTGATATTTATGTCTTTCATAAGGGTTGGGAAGTTTTCAGTCATTATTTCCTCACATAATATTTCTGCCTCTTTTCCATTCTCTTCTCCTTCTGGGATACTGATAATGCAAATGTTTGTGTGTTTCATGTTGACATTCAATTCCTGAGACCCTGTTCAATTTTTTCCACTCTCTTTTCCTGTCTTTTCCAGTTCAGATGTTCTGTCTTCAAAATTCCTAATTCTGTCTGTGAGCAATTCAGATCTGCTGTTGTGTGCCTCTAATGATTTATTTATTTATTTATTATTTTAAAAATTTATTTTAAAAATTTTATTTTGTACATTTAATAATTGAAAATATAAACAAAAACTAAAAAAACAGTTGAATAAAAACATCAATTTCTCAATTAAATATACTGGATACACATAAATTTTTCCTTTTTGAATTATACAATAATGTTACATGATATATTTGGTTCATAGTAACGCACTCATACAGCATTTGTCCTTTTGTGTCTGGCTTGCTTCGTGCAACATAATGTCCTCCAGGTTTATCCTTGTTTTCATATGCTTTATGACTTCATTTCTTCTTCCAGCTGCATAAAATTCCATTGTGTGAATAGAACACAGTTTGTTTATCCATTCATCTGTTGATGGACACCTGGGTTGTTTCCAACTTTTGGCAATGGTGAATAATGTGGCTATGAACATTGATGTGCAGATGTCTGTTCGTGTCACTGCTCTCAGATCTTCTGAGTATATACCCTGTAGTGGTGTTGCAGGATCACATGGCAAGTTTATATTTAACTTCTTTAGAAACTGCTAAACAGTCCTTCACAGTGGCTATACCATTCTGCATTTCCACCCAAAAGTGAATAAGTGTTCCTTTCTCTCCACATCCTCTCCAAAACTTTTATTTCTCTGTCTTTTTAATAGTGGCCATTCTGATAGGTGTGAAATGATATCTCATTTTAGTTTTGATTTGCATTTCCCTAATCAATAGAAAGGTTGAGCATTTCTTCATGTATTTTTTGCCATTTGTATTTCTTCTTTGGACACATGTCTATTCATGTCTTTCACCCATTTTTTAATTGTGTCATTTGTCTTTATTGTTGAGTTGTAACATCTCTTTCTATATCCTGGATATTAAACCCTTATCTGATATATGATTTCCAAATATTTTTTCCCAATGAGTTGGCTGCCTTTTCACCCTTTTGACAAAGTCCTGTGAGGTGCAAAAGTGTTTAATTTTGAAGAAGTCCCATTTATCTATTTTTTCTTTTGTTGCATGTGCTTTGGGTGTAAGGTCCAAGAAAACACCACCTATTACATGGTCTTGAAGATGTTTCCCTACATTTTCTTTTAGTAGGTTTATGGTCCTGGCTTTTCTATTTGAATCTTTGATCCATTTTGAGTTGATTCTTGTATAGGGGATGAGATAGGGGTCCTCTTTCATTCTTTTGGTTATAGATATTCAGTTCTCCCAGCACCATTTGATGGAGTTTCAATTAAAGGCCATGGCAACTGAAAGAATAGAAGGTCACCCTGGAATGTAGGAAACAAGCCCTCAGGTCTCATGCTAATAGGAGCTGGGTGGGGAAACATCCTAAGCTTGTAAGATTTACAATGTCTGTGAATTTCAGGAAGAAAAAGAGGAACTGAGCCATCAACTTTTAAGACTTGCTCATTTTAGTAAAATGTAAACTGTCAAGTATCTATTGACTTTGTATATGTACATACATATTTTCTTTGTTCTAAAGCCAAAATAAAAGCCACACCTTATGAGGTGGCAGGGCTCTTCTCTGCCTATCTGACGGAGAGTCCCCTGATCCCAGTTCTTCTTCTCTTTGTCTTATTCTTTCTTTCTCATCCGCGGCACCATTTTCAGGGACCCAGTTCCTGACCGGCAACACCATTTGTTGAAGAGACTGTTTTGTCCCATTAACATTAACTTGGTAGGTTTGTCAAAAACCAATTGACTGTATAGGTGAGAGTTTATTTCTGGATTCTCTATTCCTTTGATCGATGTGTCTATCTTTATGCCAGTACCATGCTGTTTTGACTGTAACTTTTTAATATGTTTCAAGGTCAGGCAGTGAAATTTCCTCCCATGTAACTCTTCTTTTTTAGAACGTTTTTGGGTATTCGGGTGTACTTTCCCTTCCAAATGAATTTGATAATTGTCTTTTCTAATTCTGTAAAGTAAGCTTTTGGAATTTTGATTGATATTGCATTGAATCTGTAAATCAGTTTAAGATTGACATCTTTACTATATTTATCTTCCTAATCCATGAACACGGAATGTCTTTCCATTTGTTTAGGTCTTTTTAAATTTCTTCTAGCATTGTTTTGTATATTTCTGAATATAGGCCCTGTAATTCTTTGGTTAAATTAATGTGCATTTGCTTACATAAATGTTATTATTATTATTTTTTCTTATGTATTTTAGAAGATACTTAGATTACATAAATGTTACACAAAAATTACAGGGATTCCCATGATCTCCACCTCCCATACCTCCCATAACATCTCACATAAACATCTTTCATTAGCGTGGGACATCACCTGCAATGGATATACACATTCTGGGGCTTTGCCACTAAGCATATACTACAGTTCACATCGTAGACCACACTTTCTCCCACACAGTTCTGCATGGTATACGCTGATGTAAAATGGCCTATATCCATCGCCACAGCGTCACTCAGGACAATCCCCAAGTCCTGAAAAAGCCCCTGCATTACAAATGCCCTTCCTTCCCCACCCCGAAAGCGTCTAGTGACCACTGGCTTCACCTCATTGTTATAATTTTTTCCATTGCTTGAATCCCAATATGTCTACAACAGAATACCATTAAGTCCACTCTAGTCCATAGCTCTTCCCCCATTCCTGAGGGGACTGGAATGGTGATGTCCACTCCATCTCCAAGTGAGAGTGGGCTTATATCCCATGGATATGGTGGATGGGATTATCCTGTCTTCAGCTGCAGGCTCTCTCCATTCCCTGGGATGGCCGTTGTCCATCATCGTCGTCTCCTCACCAGGTGACTTGGGTGAGTCCATTGAGCTGTAGAGTAGGAGTTGCAGCTTCACCGAGATTCCAGGCACGGCTGGCACATAGGCAGGCCAGAGGCTCCAGTCTCTGGAAGTACACCTACAAACCCCAGCCTCACATATAGGTTTGAATAGAAGGGACTGATGGACCATGTGCAGGGAGCACTTATTTGAGTCCAACTCTGTCACTCTCAGGAGCACAGATTCCAAAGTAAAGCCCACTAATAAGGCATCAATCTCTGGGGCTATCCCCCCTTATATAGGACCTGGGTGTCTCCAGAGCCCTCAGGAGTCCCTCTGTGTGGGGTGATATCCACTTTGGTGTTCTATGAGATCCTACTGAGGTGTGCATAAGCATTACTTCTGGGATTACCTCCCGACTCTCTTTGAAGTCTCTTAGCTACATGAACTCATTTGTCTTTACCTTTTCCCCCTTTTATTCAAGGTTTTTTACCAGTTGGCACTTGGTATTAGTCCTTCGTTGCCAGGGAGGCTCATCCTTGGGAGTCATGTCCCATGTTGGGGGGAAGGTAATGCATTCCATATGCTGAGTTTGGCTTAGAGAGAGGCCACATTTGAGCAACAAGGAGGCTCTCAGGTGGCAACTCTTAGGCACTCCATAACAGTAGGCCAAGTTTCAATTACAAGAGCATGGACTCATAAGGCTAGTCATCAATAACAAAAACCCAACAGTGAGCCATCCTCTTTTGCCAGACACTGCCCCTGCACTCGGGGGACTGTTGCTGCTCCCTTGGAGAATGTGGCAGAGCTCTCCAGGCTGGGAATTCAGTATCCCCTCATTTATTGAGTGATTGTCTACCCACTGTGACCATGCCCCATCCCTCGATCATTTGAACAATTTTATATATCTTTCATGTGTATTCAGATGAACTTACTCCCATGAATCCCCCATCCCAGACATCCCCAACCAATGATCCTCTGCAACCCCCATTGTAACACTTCTGTGACCTAAACCTTCCTTGAAGATGAAGCCCATATAATAACCAAATACAATTAATAGGAAAATGAAATAATAGCGATAAGCTTAAATGCAAGAGATAAAATACAAGGAAACTCAGAAAAAGAGAACTAAAAATAAAAGAAAAATTTTTTTCTTTTTTTCTTTTTATTTTAAACTATTATTATTTTTATTTTTATCTTTTCTCCTTTTATCGCTGCATTATCTTCCTTTTTAATACAGGCATTTAGGGCTATACATTTCCCTCTCAAACTGCCTTCACTATATCTCATAAGTTTTGATAAATTGTGTTCTCATTTTCATTTGTCTCAGATTATTTACTGATTTTACTTGCAATTTCTTTTTTGACCCAGTGATTAATTTACGAGTGTATTGTTCAGCCTCCACACATTTGTGAATTTACTTTTCTCCTGTCTATTATTGGTTTTCAGTTTCATTCCATTATGATCTGAGAAGGTGCTTTGTATAATTTCAGTCTTTTTATATTTATTGAGAGCTGTGTTGTGCCCTAACGTGTCTATCCTGGAGAAAGATCCATGGGCGCTTGAGAAGAATGTATAACCCTCTGAGTTTGGATGCAGTGTGTTCTATATACGTCTGTTAGGTCTAACGTTCTCTGTTTCCTTGTTGATCTTCTGTATAGGTATGTCTAATTATGTGAATGGGGTATTGAAGTCTCCAGAGGTTATTGCAGAGATGTCTACTTCTCCCTTCAGTTTTGCCACAATTTGTCTCATGTATTTTTGGGCACCGTGGTTAGGTGCATAGATATTTATGACTGTTATATTTTCCTGGTGGATTGTCCCTTTTATTACTATATAATGACCTCCTGTATCTCTTATAACTTTTTTGCATTTAAATTCTGTTTTGTGTGATATTAGTATAGCTACCTCTGCTCTTTTTTGGTTACTCTGTGTGGAATGTCTGTTTCCAACCTTTCACTTTCAGCCGTTTTGTATCCCTGGGTCTAAGGTGAGTTTCTTGTAAGCAGCATATGGATGGCTCATGTTTTTTTTTAATCCATTCTATCAGCCTGTATCTTTTGATTGGGGAGTTTAATTCATTCACATTCAATGATATTACTGTAAATGCACTATTTATTTCCACCATTTTGTTCTTTGGTTTTTATATGCATATTATACTTTTGTCTGTCTTTTTACTCTTTTCATTATCCTTTCTTCTATTCTGTCTTCTGTATTCTCCTCCATGTCTCTCTTTCCTGTCTTTTTATTTCAGGTTCTAAGGTTTCCTTTAATATTTCCTGAAAAGGTGGACTTTTTTTGAAAACTCTTTTAGTTTCTGTTAGTTTGTGAATATTTTATACTCACCTTCATATTTGAAGGACAATTTTGCTGGATAAAGAATTCTCGGCTGGCAGTTTTTCTCTTTCAGTTTCCTAATTTTATCATAACCACTGTCTTCTCGCCTCCATGGTTTCTGAGGAGAAATCCACGCTAAATCTTATGGAGTGTCTCTTGTATGTGATGGTTTGCTTTTCCCTTACTACTCAGAAATTTCTCTTTATATTTGACATTCTGAGTATTATGTTTCTTGGAGTAGGTCTATTTGGATTTATTCTGATTGGGGTACAGTGCGCTTCTTGGAAATGTAAGTTCATTTCTTTCATGAGAGTTGGGAAATTTTCAGCTATTATTTCCTCAAATACTCTTTCTGCCCTTTTTCCCTTCTCTTCTCCTTCTGGAACTCCCATGACACATATGTTGTTGCATTTCGTGTTGTCATGCAACTCTGAGTCCCTGCTCAAGTTTTTCCATTCTTTTCTCTCTCTGTTCTTTTCTCTCTTCAATTTCAGCTGTTCTGTCTTTGGTGTCACTTATTCTTTCTTCCCTCTTTTTGAGCCTGCTGTTGTATGCCTCTAATATATTTTTTATCTCACTTACTGTGTCTTTCATTCCCATGAGTTCTGTTACTTTTCTGTTCAGAATTTCACATTCTTCTTTGTGCTTGCTCAATGTCTTTTTTTTTTCATTAAAGATTTTATTTATTCAATCCCCCCCCATTGTTGTTTTTGTGCTTGCTGTCTGCTCTCTATGTCCATTCGCTGTGTGTTGTTCTATGTCTGCTTGTCTTCTCTTTAGGCAGCACCGGGAAGTGATCTGGGACCTTCCGGAGTAGGAGAGAAGCACTCAATCTCTTGCGCCACCTCAGCTCCCTGTTCTGCTGCATCTCATATTGTCTCTCCTTTGTGTCTTTTTTTGCGTCATCTTGCTGTGCCAACTCTCCGCTCGGGCCAACACTGTGTGCGGGCCAGCACTCCTGCGTGGGCCAGCACTCCACGGGCCAGCACTCTGCATGGGTCAGCTCTCTGCGCGGGACAGTTTGCCCTGCAGGCCAGCTTGCCTTCACCAGGAGGCGCTGGGAATTGAACCTGGACCTCCTATATGGTAGATGGGAGCCATCACTTGAGCCACATCTACTTCCCTCAGTTTCTTCTTGATGTCATTTATCTCTTTAACCATATTGTCTTTCAACTCATAAATTTTATTTTAGAAATTTGTGCAAATTTCGCTGATTAGTTCTCTCAAATTCTGTGTCTCTTCTGGGGCTTCGATATATTCCTTTTCTTGGGCCATGACTTCTATTTTCTTAGTATGGCTTGTAATTTTTTGCTTAGTATGGCTTCTGTTTTCTTAGTGTGGCTTGTCTAGACAGCTGATTAGGATGTAGTTTACTCAGATGCACAATTTATTTTTCTTTTGTAGGGATTTAGTGGCAGGAGGCTGTGTGTTACCACTGTTCTTATTCTTGGCTCAACCTGGATTGTTATGATTGTCTCTGCTAGTGGCTCAAAACTGGGCACTGGACCCAATAATTGGTAATAGACTTGCTTCCTAGGGCCTTGGGGAGGGAGGCTATAGAGCCTGTAAAAAGCCTCCCCTACTTACTTTTAATTTTCTCATGTGCACTTCCTTCATCTGCCAGCAGATGGTGCCCTTTGGCAGCTCTCATTTCAATACCAGGTGGGAGTGTATTTGTTCCAACACAGACCAGATCAATGTGATAGAGCTTTCTACCGAATTAAAGTACCCTGACTCCCTTCCCTTTTCTCTTGAAACAGCTAACAAGGAGGAAGATGTCTGCTCCCCTCTCAGTTGGCTGCAGTGAGCATGGGGTTTACCCCAGCTTAATATCTTGGGGCTGGGGGAGGGGAGGCCTTCTTGTCTGCTGCAGGGGCTTGGTAACTGATATTTGTTGTTTCGGCTTCTTTGTCTCTTTGTCACTCACCCTTCTGGCAGTTGTGTCACACTGTCTTGGTCTGCTGACCCCCAAAGCAGGTCCCTTGGACAGCTTTTGGCTCCTTCTCTGTTGTTTTTGTGAGAGCATTGAGCTCTACATGTTAGTCTGTCACCATCTTCCCACAATCCCCTCACCTCTCTAATAAGTTTTAAGATTGGGAAGTGTGAGTCCTTCAACTTCATCCTTCTTTTTCAGGTTGGCTTTAGGTATTTGGGATCCCTTATCCTCCCATATAAATTTGGTGGTTGGAGTTTCCATTTCTGCAAAGAAAATTGTTCACCTCTTGGTTGGGATTGCATTGTATATATAAATTGCTTTGGGTAGCCTTGGCATCTTAAAAGATTTCCTCTTTCAATCTATGAACATGGGATATCACTCCATTTATTTAGATCTTCTTTAATTCAGTAATATTTTCTAGTTTCTAAATATTGATTAGATTTATTCCTAGTTATTTAATTCTTTTAATTGCTGTTGTGAATAGAATTATTTATTTATTTCTTGTTTTGAATGTTCATTGCTTGTGTATAGAAATACTACTGATTTGGGGGTGTTGATCTTGTATCAAGCTACCTTGCTGAATTCATTTATGCTATAGGAGCTTTGTTGTGGATTTTTCAGGATATTCTGTAAATAAGATCCTATCATTTGCAAATAGGGAAAGTTTTATTTCTTTCTTTACCATTTGGATGCCTTTTATTTCTTTTTCTTGCCTAATTTATCTGGAAAGAACTTCTAATACAATGTTGAATAACAGCGGTGATGGTGGTTATCCTTTTGTTGTCCCGATTTCTGAGGGAAAGCTTTCAGTCTTTCACCATAAAGCAGACTGTTAGTTGTGGGCTTTTCATCTATGCCCTTTATCCTGTTGAGGAAGTTTTCCTTCTATTCCTAGTGCTCTAAGTGTTTTTATGAAGAAAGGGTGCTGGGTTTTGTCAATTACCTTTTCTGTATTGATTGAGATGATCATGTGTTTTTTCCCCCTTCATGCTCTTGCTATGGTATAGTTCATTAATTGATTTTCTTATGTTGAACCAATCTTACATACCTAGGATAAATCCTATATGATCATGGTGTATAATTCTTTTAATATGCTGTTGGATTTGGTTTGCTAGTTTTTTTTGTTTTTTTTTTGAGGATTTCTGCATCTATATTCATTAGAGAAATTAGTGTGTGGTTTTCTTTTCTTGTGGAATCTTTATCCAGCTTTGGTATGAAGGTGATGTTACTTTTAGAGAATGAATAAGGGAGTATTCCCTCTTTTTCAATATTTTGAAAGAGTTTGAGCAGAATTATAGTTAAATCTTCTTGGAATATTTGGTAGAATTCCCCTGTGAATCCATCTGGTCCTGGGCTTTTCTTTTTTGGGAGGTTTTTGATTACTGATTCAATGCCTTTGCCAGTAATTGGTTTGTTGAGATCTTCGATTTCTTCTTGAGTCAATGTAGGTAGTTTGTGTGTTTCGAAGAATTTGTCCATTTCATTTAGGTTATCTAATTTATTGGCATACAGTTCTTCATAGTATCCACTGATAGTCCTTTTTGTTTCAGCGTTGTTGGTGGTAATGTCCCCCTTTTTGTTTCTCATTTTTATCATCTTGTATTGTTTCCTTTTTTTTTCTTTTACAATCTAGCTAAAGGTTTGTCAATTTTGTTGATATTTTCAATGAATCAACTATTGGTTTTGTTGATTCTATTGCTTTTTTTTTGTTTTCTGTTTCATTTATCTGTGTTCTTATCTTTGTTATTTCTTTCCTTCTCCTTGCTTTTGGTACAGTTTGCTCTTTTTCTAGTTCTTCCGGTTTTGATGGTAGGTCTCTGATTTGAAGTCTTTCTTCCTTTTAAATATAAGTATTTCCCTCTCAGCACTGTCCTTGCTGCATACTCTAAGTTTTGGTATGTCGTATTTTCATTTTCATTCACCTCAGGATATTGCCTAATTTTGCATCTTATTTCCTCTTTAACCCATTGGTTGTTTAAAGTATATTGTTTAATTTCCACATATTTGTTACTGATTTCTAGCTTCATTCTGTTGTGGTCTGAGAATATATATTGTATGATTTAAATATTTTTGAATTTATTGAGTCTTGTTTTGTGATTCAATATATAGTCTATCCCGGAGAATGATCCACGTACACTAGAGAAGAATGTGTAGTCTGTTTTTGTTGCGTGCAGTGTTCCATATATGTCTGTTAGATCTAATTCGTTTAGTGTATCAGTCAAGTCCTGTACATCCTTATTGATCTTCTGACTAGATGTTGTGTCCATTACTGAAAGTGGTGTGTTACTGTTTCCTGCTATTAATGTAGAACCATTAATGTCTCCCTTCAAATCTGTCAGTATTTGCTTTATATATTTTGTGGCTCTGCTCTTATGTGTATATGTATTTATAATTGTTACAGCATTCTTTTGAATTGTCCCCTTTATCAGCATGTAATGGCCATCTTTGCCCTTTGTTTTTGACTTAAAGCCCATTTTTTCCCATTTGGTATAGCTGTGCCAGCTATCTCTTGGTTACTACTTGCATGGTATGTATTTTTTTCCATCTTTTCACTGTCAACTTACTTCTACTTTTAATTTTAAGCTTCTTACAGACAGCATATAGTTTGGTCATGTTTTTTAATCCATTCTGTCATTCTCTGCCTTTAACTGGAGAGTTTAATCATTTACATTTAAAGTCACTACTGATAATATAGGTCTGTCTTCTGCCATTTTGCCAATTTAGCCTTTGTAAGTCTTATACCTTTTTTGTCCCTCACTTCCTCTAAAGCATACTTTTTATATTTATTTGCTTTCTTGTCTTGTATCATATTGAGTGCTTTCTCATTTCTATCTGGATATAATTTTCATCTGTTTTCCTTGAGATTGCCATTAGGTTAAAATTTAATGTCCTAAATATATAACAGTTGTATTTGGTTTGATACCAACTTAACTTTTTTTTTTTTTTTTTAAAGATTTTATTTATTTATTCATTTATCCCTCCCTTGCTGCTTGTGCTCGCTGGGTCAGCTAACCACGCCGTGCGGGGCGGGCTTGCCTTCACCAGGAGGCCCCGGGAACCGAACCCGGGGCCTCCCATATGGTAAACGGGAGCCCTACTGATTGAGCCACAGCCGCTTCCCCCAACTTAACTTTAATAACATGCACATATGCCATTCCTTTACCCCTCTGTCCCCCCACCATTTTTTTTTTGTACTTGTTACCGCTGACATCTTTGTATACTGTAGGTCCCAAAATCTAGATTTATCATTACTTTTTATGCATTTGTATTTCAGCACCTGTAGGAAGTAAGAAGTGGAGTTGCATTCCAAACAAACAAAACAATAATACTGGCATTTATAATTACCCAGATGGTTATCTTTACCATATCTTTATTCTTTATGCTGCTTTGAACCACTATCAAGTGTTGTTTTGTTTCAATCTGAGGAACTTCCTTTAGCATTACTTGTAGGGCAGGTCTAGTGGTGATGTACTCCCTCAGCTTTTTTTTTTTTTATCTGAGAATGTCTTAATCTCTCCTTTATTTTTGAGAGAGAGACTTGCAGGATATAAAATTCTTGGCTGACAGTTGTTTTCCTTTAGCACTTTAAGTATTTCAACTTACTGCCTTCTTGCCTACATGGTTTCTAGTGAGAAATTGATAGTCTTATTGGGATCCCCTTGTATGTAACACATTGCTTTTCTCTTGCAGCTTTCAGAACTCTGTCCTTGTCCTTTGCATTTGATAGGGTAATTACTATATGACGGGGTATATTTTTCTTCATGTTTATCCTGTCTTGTGTTCTCTGAGCTTCTCGTACGTACATATTAATGTCTTTTGCTAAGTTTGGGAAGTTCTTTGTAATTTCTTTTACTATTCTTTATGCCCCTTTTTCTCTTTCTTCTCTCTTTTGGGTTCTCATAACACATTTATTGGTGTGCTTGATGGTGTTGTATACCTGTCTTAGGTTATTTTTAATATTTCTTTTTTTCTTTCTGCTTCTCAGCCTGACTCAGTTCCAGTGTCTTGTCTTTAAGTTTACTGATTCTTTCTTCTTCCCATTGCAGTCTGCTCTAGAAACCTGCCTGGACATATTTCATTTCAGTTATTGTGGTCTTCATCTCCAGTAGTTCTGTTTGTATTTTTGTAAAATTTCAATCTCCTTGATTAGACTCTCATATAGTTTATTCATTGCTTTCCTGATATGCTGTAGTTCTTTGTATGTTCCTTCATCTCCTAAAGCATTTTTAAGATCAGTTTTTAAAAAGGTTTTGTTTTGTTTGCCCACATTTTTGTCGTCTTAGTTCACACTTTCGTCTTCTGTATTTTTAGCCTCTTCCTTTGGATGGGCCATCATTTCCTGTTTCTTTGTCTTGTATTCTTTTTTTGAACACTGTACACTTTAATACTTTAAAATGTTAATTCCGGAATTTCCTTTCTGTGATGTCTGTTTCCTGGTTTTGTAACCAGCTGATGATAAGACAGAGTTTCTTGAGCTCCAGCCGTCCTATCAGGAAGGTATGCCCAAAATGAATATACTATGTAGGCTTTTTCCTGTCTTACTGGGCCTCTATTTTGTCTTGGGATTTTCTTTGTAGTTATTTTGGAGTTTTCCTTTTTATAGAAGTTTCGTTGTACACTCTTTCCCAGGTGAAAAATCTCTTTCTTGGGTGGCTGAAGCTGGCAAGCCATTGTCCCAGATTGTCTGTCTTTATGGTTTTTACATTCCTTTAATTGTCTTAAGCGGCTTTTGCCTGGAGGACAAATTCTGGACGGAAGGTCATCCGGGGGAGGACTTTCCCAATTTGGTCTTTCTTAACCAGAACAGGGCCAGGGATCCACTAGGGGGCACAGATTGTCTCCAAAGTGCCTTGTGGAGGGGGTCAGGAAGGGTGCCCAAAAACTTCTCCAGCAGCTTTCCAATGCTGAGCTTACCTGGCTTGCCCAGCAAATACAGCCATTCAGCTAATTTTCCCCCACAGCCCTGAGGAACCCCTCCATCCTTAAATTTTCACTGTCTTGGGAGGGTGGAAACAATGGCTGCAGCTGTTTTTGTCTAGGATGGGTTGAAACAATAGCTGCTCCAGAGCTGGGACCCAGCAATCTGAATTTGTTAATAAAGCTGTGATATTTGGGGAAGAGGATTTTTATGTCCCTTTGTGTCAGCAGTAGCTAGCCAGGGACTGGACTTCGCAGTGGCCTGCTGCAAGAGTGAGGCATGGGCACTGGTAGCCGCTGTGCTTAGAGAGCAATTAATAGTTCTTATCTATAATTTATCAGCCTCTTCTTCTTGCTCTTCCCTGGATGCTGTAAAGTATTCTTCTGTTCTCTGGAGTTTCTAAATAGTTGTTTGAGACAGTTCCTGCCTGTTTAATAGTTGTTTTGGTGGAGGGACTGAGCCCTGGAGCTCCCTATTCTGCCATCTTCCCTGGAGGTCCGCAAGTCATTCAGTTTTTGACCACGTGCCCTTTTACTTGTACTTCTGAAACAAGTGTTAGGAGATGCACTTCAGCACTTGTTTACCTCCCTGGCAATTCAAAGGATGTAGGGCAGCCAAAATAATCTTGAAAAAGAACAAGTATGAGGACTTACACTTTCTCCAAAGAAATTCTACAATAAGCACATGGAAAGGTGCTTAATATTATTAGTGACTATGGAAATGCAAATTAGAATTACAGTGAAAGGACAAAACACTAGGATGACTAAAATAAATATGACAGATAATAGCAAGTATTGCTGAGGATGTGGCAACATTGAAATCCTCATACATTGTTGATAGGATTGTAAAATGGGGCAGCCCCTTTGGAAAACAATTTGATTCTTCAAAATGCTAAATGTAGAGTTACTATATGACCCAGGAATTCTACTCCATGGTATATATCCAAGAGATCTGAAGAAATATCTGCACACAAAAATCTATACAAAGAATGTTCATAGAAGCATTACAAGCCAAAGAGTGGCAACAACCCACTTGTCCATCAGATGAAGAGCTCATAAACAAAATTGGTATTTTCATAAAATGGAATGTTATTCAGCCATAAAAAGTAGTGAAGTATTGGTACCAGGCTACAACATGAGTAAATCGTGAAAACTCCATGCCAAAACAAAACAACAAAACAAAACAACAAAAAAAACCTCCATGCCAAGTAAAAGAAGCCAGTCCCACAAGTTCACATATTTTATTATTCCATTTATATTAGTGTTCAGATTAGGCAATCCACAGAAACACAGAAGGTAGGTTGGTTGTTGCCAGGGCCTGGGGGGAGGGAGGAAGGGGAACAGTTTTTTCTTTGGGATGATGAATATGTTCTAAATTAAATGGTGATGAATGCACAACTCGTGAGCAGACTAAGAACCATTCGTGCAATTTTTTTTTTTTTTTAATATATGAAAATGGTTTTATTCCTAATTTTTAGTTCCCATACAGTTTACAACTACCCTTTTATTCTGATAATACAGCTTTGCAACTAGCAAAGCAGTTGAACTAACACCCATAAATACAGGTGGCGAGACAACATCCGCTAACGTTTCTCTACATAAACTATTCTTTTACTGTCGTTTCTTTTTTGTTTTTTTTTTTTTAAACAACTGTAAATAGACTACATAATATACGTGGGCAAAAAGGCAATTAAGTGAATCTCTTGAAACACTAAATGTATAATAAACAGTGCATATTATCAACATTTACATGATTCACATCAAAATGATGACATCCTAAAACGTATTCCTTTTAAAGGATAGATTTATCAATAAAATATTACATATCTTTTAATACTCTGGTACAATACTTCTTCATATACTGCAGGAAAAGTAAAGGTAGGTCTAGTCATCAGCTTGATAAAGGATCCTTTTTCATTAGCTTTTATTAATAAAAGAATCACAATTAGGTCATAAATAAACAGGCAAATTATTAATTACATGTTTTGAGGTTTAAAATGAAAACTTGTAAGAATTAGTTTTGATATAAAGCAAAGTGCACTTTTTAATATACTTTTTAAAGCTGTATTTATGACGTGAATGATACGTCAGTAAAGCCCCTACTTAAAAAAAATTGAATTGGGTACCATGAGTTCAGTAAACTCTCATTTGAGACTGTTTAAAGAAGAAAATCAACATAATGAAAAATGGATAACTAGAGGTGGTTTCACATTTAAAGAGGGGTAATAAAAATCTAAAACTTTAGATTGAAAAAAAAATGGGAAGAGGTGGCTGGGAAGGGGAAAATAGCAATTGCTTTGGCAGCATCCTTATCCCAGAGTATTTTATACATAATGTCCTCATAGGTATTGGTGTGCCACACCTTTTTAACATCTTTGTTTAAAAGGTAACATCCGTAAAGAAAAGTGCCCAAAACCAAGATTCGCAGTTGGAGGGTTTATTTGAAATTGAATACCCATGTAACCACCACACAAGGGCAAGGATAAAGCATTGCCAATACTACAGAAGCTCTTTTTCTATTTCCTCATATCTGTATGCCTTCCTCTCCAAAGGAACTACTATCCTGACTTTTATGGTAATACCTTCCTTTTAAAAAAAATAGTTTACTACCTAATCATGCCACCCAAAATAATAATATTGCCTTTTTTTTTGGTAACCACATGGCATCTGTCATTAGTCACTTTCATATCATTTATATCTGGCTTTTTGGGTACTTTTTATGTTTGAGATCAATCCATGTTTTGGGTGTAGCTGTGGTCATTAAATAATTTCATTTTTGAATAATATTCCAATATAAAATTATATCAGCATTTATCTATTCTGTTGTTGGATATTTTTTCCAGTTTTCAACTATGGCAAATAATATTGCTATAAAATTAGTCTATGATTTGTTTGAATATATATATTCATTTAAATTGTGTGTCTGCTCAGGAGAGGAATTTCTGGGCCGTAGGGCATACATACCTTTTGTCTTTTATCTTAACTATTTTTCCCAACACATAGTTTGAGACAGGATTTTGGTTACAACTAGTTTATTTAGTTGCAGGAAGAAGGGAGTGGGAGAGAATGACAGAGGGAAAAATCAACATGAGGGTACATTATTGAGGTAATTTATATGTGCTGGAAGCTCAATTCCTAAAAAGCTGTCAGAAAAAGTACCAGTGTACTTTACCTGTATGACACAAGGCTGGAGCAGGCTCTGTGGTATTAGAGAAAGCCCTTGGACAGAAAGTGGAGAGGGACACTGCTCAGGCTTGGGATGCAGTGCCATTACAACACCAGATAAGGTTGAGCTTGCAGAAAACTATCCACTGATAACAATTTTTTTTTTTTTTTAAGATTTTATTTATTTATTCATTTATCCCCCCCTTGCTGCTTGTGCTCGCTGGGTCAGCTAACCACGCCGTGCGGGCGGGCCTCCCATATGGTAAACGGGAGCCCTACTGATTGAGCCACAGCCGCTTCCCAACTGATAACGATTTAAATTAGAGGTTCGTACATTTCTGGGGAGTGACAAACTGACGCTCTTTCAAAAGCTCTTCTTTTTCATTAATCAACATCAGCTTCTCTTTCTCGACATCCAGGGCCCCAGGCCAGGCCTCACTGTCCAATTTTGACAGTTCAATTTTTAAGTTGGCCATACTTCTTTTGGCTTCTTCATACTGTAGGTTTAGCCAAAATACTGAGTGCAAGAGTAGAAAAATGCAGAGAGGTACTTCTCGCTACACTAAAGATCTTGTTGATTTATTGCATTGAGGGTAGGGGAGATTAAAGGAGAAAAAGTTACACTAAAATACACTCAGAACATCAGATTGAGCAGCTGCTGCTGCTTACTCGGCCTGAATTTGTGTAGTTGTTCAGTGTGTTTCTGGTTCGCACCAATTGCCCTTTGTCCCAGGAGTAGGATGGTGCAAGCAGAAGCACATTGTGGTCCCAGATCTAAGGACAGACAGTCCTGGGATGTGGGGGGACATGCATGGGCGCTCATTTGGTGAAATCAGGAACGGGAAAGCATATGTCTCAGTTGAATCAAAGTTGTGAAAAATAAGAAAATACCTTATCAAATGCCTAACATTTACTAGAAATTACTTTGCAGCTTTCATTTTTACAGGAGTTTACCTAAATTTATGATAAAGAGTTGGGAGGCAAAGGGAAGAGTGTGCCCAGGAGATTACTAATTTGAAGTATAAGCTAAGTGGTTTATTTAAAAAAAACAAAAAAAAACAAAAAAAAACAAAACCTATCTCAGATGAACAGGATTAGAGAATAAAACTGACTGAAGTTCCTCCAGTTTAGAATTTTAGCTCACCCAACCCAGGTACTTCTTAAAAGAAGCAAATCCGCAGTGGCTTTGTCAGCATAAAGACTTTGAAAATAATATTTTTTAAAATGCAATTTAAAGCACACATTATTACTCATTATTACTGAAAGAAGCAATTTCTGGTTAGCCATTTTATGTAGCAAACTAAATCAATTTTGTTTTTTTTAGAAATAACAAAAATCATCTTAAAGGAATAGGCCAATTAAAGAAAATAAAGTTCTGTCCTAAGCTAGGGGGAAAAAAAAAATTAGAGGTTCGTGACTGAGGAGATATGTCACGGTCACTGGTGGCATCTGATTTAATCACAACCATACTGCTGCACTTTCAGTCCAATCTGCCTTCAAGTTGATAAATGGCTGCAGTCTCTATCAAAAGTTATCACAGAAGGTTAGTGGAACAAAATTGAGTCAAGTGCAGCAATGGTTTCCAAGATTGTGATTGCGGTCATCTCCTACCTTCTTCACTCAGTTTAGGTTTCCTGTACCCTTGGCCAACATTTCAGCTTGTTTAGATTATTTGCCTAGTGAGGTGACCAAACCTCTTTCCCTGAAACATTTGAGTTCTTGTGTTGCTGCAGTTGTCTTTTCACTGTTGTCACTAGGCATGGAAGTACCAAAAGACATCCAGTGACTTCTCTGAGGACATAGTCTTCTCAGTCCTCATTATATAGTATCAACCTCAGTTTGCAGTGATAATTGGGTCAGTTAACATGGGTTAATTATCCAGTATTAATTGGATTGGCATTGTGACTATTTTCATTGTCTGCTGGTTCATCAGTACAAGTTGTCAAAAGTATTAGTTTCAGGCTTATTGTGTTCCTTGGTGGAAGCATCACCCCCCTCCTCTCCACTACCCAAGAAACTAGTTCCTATATACTTGTATACTTCAAAGTGGTAAAGATGGAAAAGAAAATTCTGCAAGTGAGCCACTGGAGAGGGGGCTAGAGAGGCCCATCACTTTATTGCACTTTAGGTCATGTGTGTTAGCTCTTAAATATAACAGAGTAGACTGTTTTAATGAATTTATTGCATCCTGGGGTATAGTGCCCTAACCCTAGGGCATTGTTCTTTAACTGGAAGATTCACTGAGCTTTTAATAGGTCATTTTTTCATTTGTTAGGCAGAATGGCTCTAGTTAATTTCATATTGGTAACATCAGTAGATCACGTTTGTGTGCTCACTGTTACACTGCCTTTACTGTAAAATGGGTCCCTTGATAG
Source organism: Tolypeutes matacus (assembly GCA_026826555.1). NCBI lineage: Eukaryota > Metazoa > Chordata > Mammalia > Cingulata > Chlamyphoridae > Tolypeutes > Tolypeutes matacus. The sequence continues at coordinate 5,050,875 of JAKSZT010054568.1, read as the reverse complement.
GATAGTTTGCCAGGGCTTCTACAACAGATCTACAGAATGGGTTGGCTTAAACAATAGGTATTTATTGTCTCAGAGTTTTGAAGGCTGGGAGTCCAGCATCACCGCATCACCAGGCCATACTTTTTCCTGGTTTGTGGTGTTCTGGTGCTGCTTACTGGCAATCCTTGGGGTACCTTGACTTTTAGATCTGTCTCTGCCTCTGTCATGCAGTGATTTCTCTCTCCTCTGACTTTTCCTAACTGATTGGATTTCCTAACTGAATTTCCTCTAATCGATTATAGAAGGTCTTCAGCCATATTGGGTCAAGGTCCACCCTGATTCAGTTTGCCCTCATCAAAATAGCATCTTTGTAGGCCCTATTTACAAATGAGTTCATGCCTACAGATTGGGGTTTAGGACTTGAACATGTTTTCGTGGGGGACATGATTCACCCCATCAAATGAGGTACTGCTATATGGGATCTCATGACAGTAGTTCAGAAGTAAGCTCTTACATAATGGTTGACAGATATACCAAAGGAAGTGAACCTACATCCAGAGTAGGTATTAATTCTGTTATGAAAGAATCATTACCCTCTTTGGCATGGAAGGAGTTCAGTGTAATATATTTGTCACCAATGTCTTGGCAGTCCCTTTGAGAAATGTTGCCGTATCGATGGTCCATCATTGGTTTCTTTTTCTGACAGGAGTGCAGTGGAGATATTAAATGGATCCAGGCTTCTGCACCCATGGCTAACTTACCTCTAATTCTGTCACCATGTATCCTTTTGTGGGCCTTTTATGGGCCCATTGCCCAGGCACAAGGGTGGCTGAGAACAGAGACTATATGACACCTACTGGGTGGATAATTTGCTTCACCTGGCTTTTGGGTGTGTCTTCTATAGTGGATGCTTTCTGAAGGCCATTGCATAAGGCACAAAGATCCATATATTATATGGCCATTCCCATGGTCCATTAAATTCCCCTTTTCCAGACTTACTTGTTTCTAGTCTTCCAAACTTGTGGCTACTAGTTCTCAATAAGTCAACTTAGTCATTTACCACTTTTTGGAAGTCTTTATACATACTTAATTCTCTTCCCTCCAAAAATGATATTCAGGTTACTGCTCATGACAGAGAGTTTCTTCTTACCATAGTTCTTTTAGGGCTGCCCGCGGAGTGGGACTGAGTTCATTTTGACTTGGAATGACATATTGAGTTGACCAATTTATGAACGGGGCTTTTATTTTTTTAATCTCTGTTGGCTGCTCCTAGAAAACTTTCCCATGAAGCCAAAGAGAAGTATGCAGTTTTATGTGTGTGTGTGTCAAATCAGCCTTGCATTCATGGGATAAATCCCACTTAGGTATGTTGTATAATCCTTTTTATATCTTCCTGGATTTGGTTTGCTAATAATTTATTAAGCTTTGGTGTCAAGGTAACTGAATGAGTTGGAAAATGTCCCCTCTTCTATTTTCTGAAAAAGTTTGTTTTAGGATTGGTATTATTTCTTCCTTAAAAATTTAATCTTTCACCATTAAATCCACCTGGGCTTGTGCTTTTCTTTTTGGGAAGATTGTTATTTATTAATCTAGTTTCTTTTCTTGTTGTAAATGTGTTCTAATTTTTCTCTTTTGAGCCATTTTTGCAAATTTGTGTTGTCTAAGGAATTTGTTGGCATAAAGTTATTCATAATATTCCCTTATAATCTTCTAAATTTCTGTAGGGTGGGTAGTGAGTGGTGTTCCCTTTTTCATTCCTGATTTTACTAATTTTCCCCTTAATTATATTTTTCTTGGTCATTCTGCCTAAAGATTTATCAATTGTTGATCTTTTCAAAGAATCAGATTGTGTTTTTAAAAAATTCTATTATTTTTATTTTCTATGTCATTGGTTTTCTCCTCTGTTCTTTATTATTTCCTTCTTACTCTTAATTTTTTCTTTTCCTAGCTTCCTGAGATGGAAATTCAGTTATTTTAGATCTCTCTTTTTTTGTAATGTTACTATTTCTTTGTATAACCTTTTTTTTTTAAGAGATCATCTCTCATTTTAAAAAAAAATTATTAGAGAAGTTGTGAGCTTACAAAACAATCATGCATAATGTGCAGAATTCCCATACAGCACCCCTCCACCAACACCTTACATTGTTGTGGAACATTTGTTACAAATTATGAAAAAACATGATAAGACTATTACCACTAACTATGGTCCATAGTGTATACTTGGTATATTTTTTCCATACACCCTCTGTAATTAACACTATGTATTAATATGTATATATATATATATTTTAAAGATTTTATTTATTTATTCATTTATCCCCCCCTTGCTGCCTGTGCTCGCTGGGTCAGCTAACCACGCTGTGCGGGCAGGCCCGCCCTCACCAGGAGGCCCCGGAAACCGAACCCGGGGCCTCCCATATGGTAAACGGGAGCCCCACCGATTGAGCCACAGCCGCTTCCCTATGTATTAATATTGAACATTTGTTATAGTTCATGAGAGAACACTCTCATATTTGTACTGTTAACCACAGTCCATCTTCTACCGCATAGTTCACTGTGTTATACAGTCCCATGCCTTGTACATTCTATCCAGAGTATGCACTCAGTGTCTGTCACTTTCATCACAGAGTTGTGCATTCATCTTCCCAGTAAACCTTTGAACATTTTTCTTAGTCCAAAAGAAAAAATCCCATACTCCCTATTATTGACTCTTAGCACTGATATATAGTACTTACTTTGACTTTGATGCAAGAATATTACTATATTCCTGTTAACTATAGTCCATAAGTTACGTTAATTGTATTTTTCCCATGCATCACTATATTCTTAACACCTTGTAACTGTGACATACATTTGTTCTAGCTCATAGAAGAACATCTTTGTATTTGTACTGCTAACCACAGTACTCATCTACCTCCAAGTTCACTATGTTATTCAGTCCCTAGATTATTCTCTAGCTTTCTTTCACTTGACATTTGCATCCCTCGACTACCCCTTTCAGCCACAATCCCAGTCAGCCATGTTAGTTAAACTCACTGTAATGTGTTACCATCAAGCCAATTGAAAATTCTACATCTATTAAGCATCAATACCCCTTTTCAGTCCTCATCCTATCACCTAATAACCTATAGTCTAAGTTTTAATGCTCATGTGTTTATTCTTTGTATTTAGTTCATATTAGTGAGACCATACAATATTTGTCCTTTTGTGTCTGGCTTATTTCACTTAGTGTTATGTCTTCAGGTTTCATCCACGTTGTCATATGTTTACCAATTTCATTTCCTCTTACGGTAGCATAGTATTCCATCATATGTATGTACCATATTTTGTTTATCCATTCATAGGTTGATGGATACTTGGGTCATTTCTGTCTTTTGGCTATTGTGAATAATGCCGTTGTGAATATCAGTGTGCAGTGTCTGTTCATGTCACTGTTCTCAGTTCTGGATATATTCTTAGTAGAGAGAGTGCCAGATCACATGGCAGTTCTATATTTAGCTTCCTGAGGAACCACCAAACTGTCTTCCACAGAGGCTGTACCATTCTACATTCCCATCAACAGGGAAGGAGTGTTCCTATTTCTCCACATCCTCTCCAGCACTTGGTGGTTTTCTGTTTTTTTTTTTTTTTTTTTTTTTTAATTGCCATTCTATGAGGTGTGAGATGATATCTCGTTGTAGATTTGATTTGCATTTCCCTAATAGAGAGATTGAATATTTTTTTCATGTGCTTTTTGGCCATTTATGTTTCTTCTTGGGAGAAATGTCTAGGTCTTTTGACCATTTTAAAATAGGATTACTTGCTCTTTTATTGTTGAGTTGTATGATTTCTTTAAATAGCATGGAGTGGAAAGAGGGGGGAAAATAGGTGTAATATGGGGGAATATTTGGGGCATTGGAATTGTCCTGCATGATGTTGCAATGAGGGGTACAGCCCATTATATATTTTTCATAACTTAGAAAATTGTGTGGGACAGAGTATAAACTATAATGTAAACTATAATCCATGGTTAGTGGCAATGCTTTCGATATGTGTTCGTCAGTTGTACTGTACTGTAATGAAGGATGTTGTTAATGTGGGAAAATATGGGAGGGGGAGGGAGTGGGGCATATGGGAATCCCCTATATAAAAAAACTAAATAGCATGGAAATCAAACCCTTACTAGATATGTGGTTTCCAAATATTTTCTCTCACTGAATGGGTTGTCTTTTCACCTTCCTGACAGAGTCCTTTGAAACACAAAAGTGTTTAAGTTTGAGGAGGTCCAATTTATCCCTTTTTTCTTTCATTGCTTGTGCTTTTGATGTAACGTTTAAGTAGCCACTACCAACCACCAGGTCTTGAAGATATCTCCTTACATTTTCTTCTAGGAATTTTATGGTTCTCGCTTTTACATTTGGGCCTTTGATCCAATTTGAGTTAATTTTTGTATAAAGTGTGAGGTAGGGGGTCCTCTTTCTTCTTTTGGAGATGAATACCCAGTTCTCCCAGTACTATTTGTTGAATAGACTGTTCTGACACACTGAGTGACTTTGATAGCCTTGTCAAAAATCACTTGACCATAGATGTGAGGGTCTGTTTCTGAGCCATAAATTCAGTTCCATTAGTATATAGGTCTATCTTTATGCCAGTACCTTGCTGTTTTTATCACTGTAGCTAGGTAATGTGATTTAAAGTCTGGAAGTGAGAGCCCTCCAACTTTGTTCTTTTTAAGATTTTTCTGGCTGTTCGGGACCCTTTACCTTTCCAAATAAATTTGATAATTGGGTTTTCCATTTCTTTAAAAAAGATTGTTGGAATTTTTGTTGAATTGCATTGAATCTGTATATCAGTTTGGGTAGACTTGACATTTTAATGGTATTTAGTTTTCCTATCCATGAACATAGAATATTCTTCCATTTATTCAGGTTGTCTTTGATTTCTTTTAGGAATGTAGTGTTCTGAATACAATGCTTTACGTCCTTGGTTAAGTTTATTCCTAAATATTTGATTCTTTTTGTTGCTATTATAAATGGATTTTTTTTTCCTGACTTCCTCTTATGATTGCTCATTACTAGTGTATAGAAACACTACTGATTTTTGTGTATTAATCTTGTATCCTGCCACTCTGCTGAATTCCTTTGTTAGCTCTAGTAGTTTTGCTGTAGATTTTTAAGGATTTTCTATGTATTGAATCATATCCTCTGAGAATACCAAAAGTTTCATTTCTTCTTTTCCAGTTTAGCCGCCTTCTATTTCTTTTTCTTGCCCAAATGCTCTAGCTACAATCTCTAGCACTATACTGAACAACAGTGGTGACTGTGGGCATCCTTATCTTGTTCCCAGTCTCAGTGGAAAAGCCTTCAGTCATTCACCATTGAGTACAATGTTAGTTGTGGGTTTTTCATATATGCCCTTTATCATGTTGAGAAAGTTTCCTTCAATTCCTATCTTTCAGAGTGTTTTTATCAAGAAAGGATGCTGGATTTTGTTATGTGCCTTTTCTGTGTCAATCAATATGATCATATGATTTTTCTTCTTTGATTTATTGTGGTGCATTATGCTCATTATTGTGTTGAACCGTCCTTACGTGCCTGGTATAAAACCCACTTGATCATGATTAGTAATTCTTTTAATATGTTGTTGGATTTGATTAGTGAGTACTTTGTTGAGGATCTTTGCATCAGTATTTATTAGAGAAATGGGTCTGTAATTACATTTTTTTGTGATATCATTATCTGACTTTGGGATTAGGGTTGTATTGGCTTCATAGAATGAGTTTGTTAGTGTTCCTTCCTGTTCAATTTTTTCAAAGTGTTTGAGTAACTTTGGTATTAAATCTTCTTTGGATGCTTGGTAGAATTTACCTGTGAAGCCGTCTGGTCTTGGACTTTTCAGTTTGAGGAGTTGTTTGATGACTGTTTCAATCTTTTCGCTTGTGATTGGTTTGTTGAGGTTTTCTGTTTCTTGTAGCGTCAGTGTAGGTTGTTGGATGTTCCTAGGAATTTTTCCATTTCATCTACATTGTCTAGTTTGTTGGTGTACAGTTGTTCATAGTATCCTCTTATGATCTCTTTTATTTCTGTGGGGTCAGTAGTAATACCCCCATTTTCATTTCTGATTTTATTTATTTACATATTCTTTCATTTTTCTTAGTCTAGCTAAGGGTTGTCCATTTTGTCAATCTTCTCAAAGAACCCACTTTTGATTTTGTTAATTCTCTCTGTTGCTTTTTTGTTTTCAGTTTCATTTTATTTCTGCTTGATCTTTGTTATTTCATTTCTTCTGCTTGTTTTGGCAAGGTTTGCTGTTCTTTTTCTAGTTCTTCCACCTGTGTAGTTAGGTTTTTGATTATAGCTCTCTCCTCTTTTTTAATGTAATGTATTGTAATTTAATAAATTTCCCCCTCAGCACTGCTTTTGCTGCACCTGATACATTCAGATATATTGTATTCTCATTTTCATTCTTTTCAAGATATTTATTGATTTTTCTTGCAATTTCTTCTTTGACCCACTGATTATTTAATAGTGTTGTTTAATCTTCATATATTTGTGAATTTTCCCTTTTCCTGCCCTTTGATTTCCAGCTTTATTCCATTATGAACAGAGAATTAGTGTTTTGTGTAATTTTGATTTTTTTAAATTTATTGAGATCTGCTTTAAGGCCCAACATATGGCCTGTCCTGGAGAAAGATCCATAAACACTTGAGAAGAATGTATATCCTGCTGTTTTGGGGTACAGTGTTCTATATGTGTCTTTTAGGTTTAGTTTGTTTATCATATTATTCAAGCTCTTTGTTTCTTTATTAATCCTCTGCCCAGCTCTATTCAGTGCTGAAAGCGGTGTAGTGAAATCTACAGTTATTATTGTAGAAACATCTATTTTTTCCCTTCATTTTTGCTATTGCTTGCCTCATGTAATTTGGGGCATCCTGGTTAGGTTCATATTCAATTATGATTGTTATTTCCTCCTGGAACATTGCCCCTTTTATTAGTATATAATTACCTTCCTTGTCTTTAATTACAGCTTTGCTTTTAAAGTCTATTTCATCCCAGTAGAGCTATACCAGCTTCTTTTTTTTTTTTTTTTTTTTTTTTTTTTGTTTATGCATGTGTGGAATATCTTTTTCCAGCCTTTCATTTTCAGTCTATGTTGTATCCTTGGGTCTAAGGTGAGTCTCTTGGAGATAGCATATAAATGGCTCATATTTTCTCATCCATTTTGCCAGTGTTTGCCTTTTGATTGGGCAGTTTAATCCATTAACATTCAATGTTATTACTGTAAAGGCATACTTCAACCATTTTGATATTTGGGTTTTATTTGTCATATCTTGTTTTTAGACTTTTACTTACTTTTGGTGACATAAACTTAATTTTAGACTCTCTTTCAAGCCTTTCTTTCCTGTCTTTTCTTTTCAGGCGATGGCACTCCCTTTAGTATTTCCTGCAGTGATGGTCTCTTTGTTACAAACTCTCTCTGTTTTTATCTGTGAATATTCTAAACTCTTCATTTTTGAAAGACAGTCTTGCCATATATAAGATTGTTGGTTGGCAGTTTTTCGTTTTCAGTATCTTAAATATATCATACTACTGTCTTCTTGCCTCCATGTTTCCTGATGAGAAATCAGCACTTAATCCAATTGAACATTCCTTGGAAGTCACGAATCACTTTTCTCTTGCTGCTTTCAGGATCGTCTCTTTATCTTTGGCATTTGGCATTCTGGTTAGTTATGTGTCTTGAAGTAGGTCTCTTCAGATTTATTCAGATAGGAGAATGTTGTGCTTCTTGGACACGGATATCTATTTCTTTCAATAGGTTTGGTAAGTTTTCTACCATTATTTCCTCAAATATTCCTTCTGCCCCTTTTTCCTTCTTCTGGGACGCAGGACACAAATGTTTGCATGTCTCTTTCCATCATGTGTGTCATGGGTTTATGTCACCAAAAGAGACCTTGTTCAATTTTTTCCATTCTTTTCTTTATCTGTTCCTTTATATGTTCACTTTCAGAGGCCTTGTTGTCAAACTCATTGATCGTTTCTTCTGCTTCTTCAAATCTGTTGTTATATGCCTTCTGTGTATTTTTAATTTCATTTATTGTGCCTTTCATTCCCATAAGATCTGCTGTTTTTCTGTGTATACGTTCAGATTCTTCTTTGTGCTCACCCAGTGTCTTCTTTATGTCCTTAATCTCTTTAGCCATCTCATTTAATTTATTAAGGAGACTTGTTTGAAAATCTGTGATTAGTTGTCTCAACTCCTTTATGTCATATTGAGTCTTAGTTTGTTCCTTTGAGTCATATCTTCCTGTTCCTTTGTATGGATTGTAATTTTTTATTGGTGTCACGGTATCTGATTTACTAGAATAATTTATTCTTGGCCTCTTTTCTCACTTTAGTCTAGGGCTTTCTATTTGATTGGCTTTGTGCTACAGCCCTTCTTTGATACTTGGTTCAACTTAATAGTGGCTCGTGTTTAACCAATCTTAATTTCTTCAGCTCTTTTTCATCTGTTTCTTGCCATTTCTCCCTTGTTGCTTGTGAAATCGGAGCCAAGGATATGGTTGGTACTGTAAGCTGCGGAGGCTAAAACTGCCCATGTTGCCCCAGTAATGATGAAGCTTCTCCCACCTTTCTTCCCTGCTAGGAGTAGGGATGGAGCCACAGCTGTGTGCAGTAATACATGCTGTGTAAGTCAAGAACCATGTGTTGTTGCCTGGAGAAACTGATGAAGCTCCATGCCCCTTCCTACCCTGCCTGGGTTGGGTATGGAGCACAGGTGTGGGCGACAAACTGTATAACCTTCTTGTTAAACACTGGTTTAGCTGCATTTATTTATCCCATACATTTTAGAGTGTGCATGCTTGTTTCCATTGTATTCAAGTTATTTTCTAATTTCCCTTTATTATTTATATTAATGTGGCTATACTATGAATTTTCTATGAATGTCTTTACTTTGTCTTTATTTTAAAAAATAACTATTGACTCGTGTTTTGCATATCATAATACATCCTTTTCAAATGTACAATTCATTGGTATTTTTGATATATATACCAAATGTGCTGTAGTCACTGTAAATAAGTTTTAGAATATTATCATCGTTCCAGTATAATCCCTGCTGCTCATTTACTGTAAATCTCCATACTCACCCCCATTCTCAGGCAAAAAAAATTAATTTCTGTCTTCATAGCTTTCTGTTTCCTGGTTATTTTATATAAATGGGACCACACAATTTGTGGTCCCTTGTGTCTGGCTTCTTTCACTTAGAAAAAGGTTTCTGAGGTTCATCCTCCTTGAAGCATGTATCAGTAATTCATTCCTTTGTTTTGCTAACTAGTATCCCATTGTGACGCTAAACCATATTTAGGTTGTGTCCAAGTTTTGGCTGTTATGATTATTGCAGCTAAGAACATATGTGGTCAAGTCTTTATGTGGCTATGTTTTCATTTCTCTTGGGTATATATATATTAGAGTGGAATTACTAGGTCAAATGGTAAATTAATGTTTAACTTTTAGAGAAATGACCAAATTATTTTCCAAAGTGGCTGCACCATTTTACATCCCCACTGGCCATATATGAGTGTCCTAGTTTCTCCATATTCTATTTGTTATCATCTGACATTTTCATTATAGCCAAACTAATGGATGTAAAATGGTAACTCATTGTGGTATTAATTTGCAGTTCCATGACTAAAGATATTGAACATTTTTCAGGTTATTAGTCTTTTATTTTTCCTCTGAATAGAAATGTCTATTGAGCTTTGTTGCCTATATTTTAATTGGGCTATTTGTCTCTATAGTTCAGTTGGAAGACGTCTTTATAAATTCTTGATACATGTTTCTTTATCATATATATGATTTGCAAATATTTTCTCCTATTCTGTTGATTGCTTTTGTAATTTCTGGATAGTAACAGTTGAAGTACGAAAGTTTTGAGTTTAAGAAGTTTGTGTTTTTCTTGTGTTGCTTGTGCTTTTGGTTTCATATGTAAAAAACCATTACCCAATCTGAGATCACAAAGGTATATTCCAATGTTTTCTTCTAAGAATTTTATAGTTTAGTCTCACATTTAGGTTCATGGTACATTTTGAATTAATTTTTATTTATGATAGAAGCTAAGAGATCAACTTCAGTTTTTTGCATGTATATTTATTCTATTTCAAAATTGTTTTGGTTTTTCTGGGTTCCTTGAATTTCCACATGAGTTCAGGATCATCCTGGAAATTTCTGCCAAAAATCCAGCTAGAAATTTGATTGCAGTTAGTTGAATCTGTAGATCAATTTGAGGATAATTGCTTTCTTAACAATACTGAGTCTTCCAATCCATAAGGAATGTCTGTTCAGTTATTTAGATATATAAATTTCTTCTTCATTTTAATTTTGTGTAGAAGTTGCACATTTCTTTTATGTTTATTCCTAAATATTTTCATATTTTTGATGCTATTGTGAAAGGTTTGCATTCTTAATTTCATTTTTTGGATTTTTTATTGTTCATCTATAGTAATATAATTCTTTTTTAAATGTTGGCTTTATGTTCTGTGACCTTCTTAAAGAGACCATTCTTTCCCTATTTAATATACTTGGCAACCTGGTGAAAAATTAGTTGACCTTAGATGATTTGTTTTATTTCTTGATTCTCAATTCTATTCCATTGGTATATATGTTCATTTTTATGTTAGTACCACATTGTTTTGATTACTGTAGCTTTGTTTTAAGTTTTGATATAGGAATTTGTGAGACCTGTCTGTAATTTTGTTCTTCTTTTATAAGATTGGTTTGGCTACGTGGGTCCCTTGTATTCTGTAGAAATTTGAGGATTGTCTTTTCCATTTATGCAAAAAACAGCTGTTGGGATTTTAATAGGTGTTGTGTTAAATTCGTAGTTTACTATCTGTGAACGTGAGATGTCTTTCCACTTATTTAGATCTTTAATTTCTTCCAGCACTATTTTATAGATTTTAGTGTACAAGTTCTTCACCTTGTTGGTTAAATTTATTCCTATATATTTTATTCAATTTTTGCTATTGTAAGTGGAGTTGTTTACTTAATTTTTATTTTGGATTGTTCATTGCTGATATATAGAAACACAATTGATTTTGATTGTTAAACTTCTAGCTTGCAACTTTGCTGAATTTATTACTGTATTTTCTTTTGGATTTTCTATATAAAGGATCATGTCATCTGCAAATAGAGATTTTTATTTAGATTGCTTTTTAATTTTTTCTTGCCTGATGGCTTGAATAGTTTTCATTATGGTGGTGAATAATAGTGGTGAAAGTGGGCATCTTTGTCTTCTTACTGATCTTAGGGGGCAAGCTTTCAGTCTTTCATCCTTGAGTATAATGTTTGTTTTTGGTTTTTCATAAATACCCTTTATCCTGTTGAGAAAGTTCTATTCCTCTTTTTATGAGTGTTTTTATCATTAAAGTGTGTTAGATTATGTCAAAGCCTTTTCTGTGTTATTTGAGATGATCATGTAGTTGTTTTTTTTTTTTTTTTTTTTTTCAACTTCTATTAATGTGGTTTTATGGTCATTGATTTTATGTTGAACCATCCTTGCATTCTTGCAAGGATGAATCAGACTTGGTCATGGTGTAAATCCTTTTAATGTGCTGTTGGATTCAATTTTCTAGTATTATGTTGAGAATTTTAGGGTCTACATTTATAAGGGAAACTGATCTGTAGTTTTTTTTGTGTGTGATATGTTTTCCAAGGCATCTCAAACTTTAGCCACAAATCCTAACCATGGATTTTTAAATATCCTGAGCCAGTATTTATATACCCTTTTCTGTTGAATGTGTCTTATTAGACACTAAAGTCTTGCTCTGTTGACTTCAGCATGAGTTGTCCATGGACCTAGAGGAATTACTGTGCACAACTCTGGAGTTCTGTTTCTGTGGTTTTCCCCAGATCCCAGCTACCATAGTAGCCTTGAACTTTGATATTCTTTTCTTAGCTGAGCAAAACTGCTGCTCTGTGTTTGGCCTGCACTTCTTGCACTGTGGTCTAAATAATTTTCCAAGGGATAGAGCCTGGGTGAATAGAGGGATTCTTTCATGTGTCTCTCCTTTCTCCAGGATCACATCTCTTCATGGGTGACCAATGACCAAAAACTGTTATATATCTTCTGTCTAGGTTTTGAGTCCAGTTGTTTATATATAACAGGAGAGTGAGTCTATTATTACCTACCCTCATGGCTAAAACTAGAATTCCCTAGCTTTTCATTAACTTTTACCATTGGACATAGAGCACTTGGAGCTAATACAGGCCATCACTTGGATTCTGGGAACATCCTTTACCAGCCTCTTGTCTAGTATCCTTCCTATTTCCCTACTATAAACTGGGTCAAGCACCTCTTGCCTCTTAGTTCAGTAGCATGAGGAATGTCAGCTTCCTTTCAATAGAACCTTTGTTGAGTTCCTTCATGGAAAAATTCTTCTTTTGGGAATCAAGTCATCTAAGTCAGTAGATTCCAGAGTTGTAGGAATGAGAAGCATAAAATTTTCTCGTGTGTTATTATGAATTGCCACTCCTTTTTCCACTTCCTTGATTCCTGAATTCCTGTACTATAGCTATTGGAGAAAGAGTCATTATTCCTGCTCTGCAAGGAATTGTCACCCAGCAAGCATTGTAACTGAGTCTTCAGTTGGTCATTCAACTATTATATTAGGCTAATGGGTGATTGGTCATAAATCTATCACAGCAAGTGATTCACTTTAAAATTAGTTCCCTGGTCAGAAATAATGCTATGTGGAGTTGCATTATGGTGAGTAAGGCATTCTGTAAATCTACAGATGGTAATTTTGGCAGAAGTGTTGCAGGCAGGGAAGACTCCTTATTTAGAGTAAGTATCTATTCTAATGAGAATAAATTTCTGCCCCTTTTATGATGAATATGATCCAATGCAGTAGACCAGCCACCAGTGACTATTACCCTGGGAAAGGTGCCATAATGGCAGCTCAGTGTTAGTCTCTGTGCTTGGCAGAAATACTCTCAATGGAGGCCAAAATCAGATCAGCTTTGTTGGGTCACCAAAGGGGTGCTTGATGCAAAATACCCGAAATCAGTTGGTTTTTATAAAGGGTATTTATTTGGGGTAGAGGCTTACAGTTACCAGGCCATAAAGCATAAGTTACTTCCCTCACCAAAGTTTGTTGCCACATATTGGAGCAAGAGGGATGCCAACATCTGCCAAGAGTTCAGGCTTCCTGGGTTCCTCTCTTCCTGGGGCTTGTTTCTCTCCAGACTCAAGCTTGCTTTTCTGCACAAGGCCAGCTGTAGACTATTAGGCGAATGGCTTGTCTCTTTTCCAGGGGCCTTCTCTCCTTCCTCATGTCCAAGCTTCTCAGTGTGCTTACTTCCCCGGGTTCCAGCATCAAAACTCAGCATCAGAACTCCAATGCAAAACTCCAGCTCTGTCCTTTGCCATGTCTTTTATCTTTGATTTCCCCACCTGCCAAGGGGCAGGGCTCAACGCCCTATTGATGTGGCCCAATCAAAGCCCTAATCATAACTTAATTATGCCCAGATGAATAGACCAATTTACAAGCATAATCCAATATCTATTTTTGGAATTCATAACTATATCAAACTGCCAAACTGCTACAGGTAGAAACCCATTTTTTGTGCCCATGTATACTTTTCTTCCATTCCACTTAGATCATTTTATTCACAAGCTTATTGAGCAAGCATTGGAGTGACTGGGGAAAGAGATCGACCGATAGCCATATAACAGATCATCTTCGTTTGATTTAGAGAGTTCTCTCTGCCACAGTTGCCCTTTAGTGAGCATTTACAAAAAAAACCCAAAAAACCAAATATCCTCATATTTTATATCCATTTGAAAAATTCATCTAAGGTCTCATTCTTCCTCACAATTCTTCTTTATCAGTTTACTAGTTTAGTTCCTTCCAATACCATCACCATCCAGCCAAACTGTTATTCACTGTTTATGATTCAGTCAAACCTCTGTCCATCTCTTTTTCCAGGCAAAGATAACAACCACATATACTATTTGAAGTTCTGTCTACTGGGAGGATTTTCCTCAGTTACTGAAGGGACATGCCTGAGTTGGGCTATAATGCTACAGCCACCTACTTTTGGGTAATTTCAGTGTATTTCATAGAATTAACTCTAAATCAGATGCACTTTTTCTTCCTTAATCAGTTGGTAATAGGGAATCCACATGAGACCATAACTGTGTGGTGAGGCAGGGAAAGAATGCATTAGGAATTGGCGTGGGTGTTGAGCTACTTACATTTTATACAACTTATATGCCTTTAGGACCTGTTCAATCCTGGTCTTATCGACAATATTTTCACTTGGTGAAGTGCTGCTGTGCTTGCCCAACTATGGTTTCAAGAGTCAGATACCCATTTTGTAATGAACAGCTCAGATTTATGGTAACTGGGTGGTCAAGGTCAGTCTGGATATTTCCTTTTCCCCATTGCACAGAGATCTTGGCAAATGAATAACTTAAAGCCCCTTCGAGGAAGGCTTGGAGAAAGACTGTAGAAATTTTTGGCAGTGTAGTAGGTCCCTTTCCCAAGTGGATCCAATGTTGCCTTCATTTAGGAAGTTTTTTTGGCAGTGACTGTTGCAGTGATTATCAGATCTCCATTCATCAGACTTAAATTTCTTTTGTCATATGCAGATTAAGTAAAACTTCAGTAGGCTGTTCTCTCTTTCAGTTCTAGGGATACCGTAATCTATTAACCATTGCCAAAGATCTGTGGTTTTTAATTACTTCCCATTATGGTAGCCACATATGCTTTGTCACTGGCGGTTAAGTGCCTGCTTTTGGTTTCTGCCACTCTGTAATTCCATAATTCCTGACGATTAGAATAAACCCATTTCAGGGGAAGCATATTTTGCTAGCATTCCTGGTATGCAGGTAATAGTTACAACAGAAGCTTCACCAAAATATATATCAAATCAATGGAGAAAGGAGTGTTCTTGGAACCTCCTGGGGGTCATGAGGAATGGGTAAGCAGGTCATAATAATAATGACATTAATCCTCCTATCTCCTCATGCCTTTGGATTTTATTTATCAGATTATTTCGAACTCTGGCGTGCAGCAGAGTGGCTTGTTAAAACACAGGTCGCTGGGTCCCAGTCAGAATTTCTGATTCAGTAATACTAGAGTAGGCCTGAGAATTTTAATTCTCACCCATAGGAATGTGAATCAAGATCAAGAACATACGTAAATTGGGGTACATAATTCAATCCACCACACTTTCCAAGGACAGAGAGAGGGAACATGAAGGGGAAGGGGAATTTGGGGTTGTGGGAGGCAGGGAACCCCTTACTGAGAATGGGAAAGGGTGTGACCCTGACTCCACAGTTATCTCCCAGAAAATCTCCCCAGATCAGACCATCAGAATAGGCATCAACTAATTTGCTGTCATTTCTGTTGGCATTCTTTTTTGTCCTACTGGAGTGTATCTTTTTAAATGATTTTCCTGTTATTTTAACAGGGTTTTGAGAGGCAGCAAAGCTAAATGCATGTGTTGAGGCTGTTGGCTCTTTCTGCTGTCACTATGTATGTTGATGCTAGCACCGTGGTCTCCTTCACCATTTATTTCATGATATAGTGATGCAGTAGATTGTCTTTCCAGAGATGGCCACAGCGCTATCTCCTGTCCCCATCTTCTTCAGTGTGACTTTGCCATTTTAAGATTTAAGAGACTCTAGAGTACTGCAGAAATGATTCTCTGTAACTTCGGAGGCTGTGTCATAAAAGATATTCACCTTATTCCTTGGTCACTGAAATACGTATGCTTATTGTTGACCTGCCAGGTAATAAATCTCCACACCCTGAGGTCACAGTGCTGAGAAAAACACATGGAGAGGATCTAGGCAGTTTTTTTGTTAGTTCCAGTCTAAAACCATTTGGGTTTCCCTAGGTGTGAGGCCCAGGCATTGTGGATGAGAGAGAAGCCAACCCTGCTGTATCCTGTCGAAATTTGTGCCTCACAGAATCTGTGAGCATAATATCATTTTTAACCGTGAAGGCTTGCATAGGTTGTTATTCTTTACCACCAAGCTCTAAAATAGGGTATTACGTAGCAATAATAACTGAAACAGGTTTAGTACCAGAAGTGAGGTACTGCCATAACTTTTGGACCAAGGAGTGGTCAGAAGATAGAAAGGCTTTGAAAAAAGAAGTTAGAAGAAACCTGTCAAGCCTCAAGGAGACTCAGAACTTTAAGGAAATTGAAAATGTTGGAAGCTGCAGAAAGGAAAACCAGAGACCCTTGTTAAATAGTAACATATTATAAAGAAATTTAACAAAACTGTTGCATAGTATAAAATGGAAAATAGAAAATTTACTTAATGAACTGAGAAATCAGGCTAAAGAGATTTCCATGCAAAATGTTTAATGTGCCAAATAGTTTCTTTCTTATAATAAGATATAGAGAGGGAAAATGAAGCTAAAAATAAGCCCTTTGTTTGTTTGCTTATTTGTTTTAGTTTTCAAAAAAAAAAGTTAGAGAAATATGAAGGAGCCAGAAATTGCTCATTTCAAAAATAAAATTGTTTCTCAGTCCTACCCTCCCCAGGTGGCAAAGTATCCTCAAATTTTAAGACTCAGGGCAGAGATAAAATTCCTAGTGCTGACAGGAAAACATCTCTAGTTAGAGATGAAATGAATTCCAGGTATGACTGTAAAACCCTTTGATAAGACTGCAGAAATATCTTAGGTGATTTCTCACAGATCCTTTCAAATAGACAGAATGCCTTCTAATGATCTTCAGGGCATGCCTTGCCGATTTTAAGAGTGTTGTTCCACAACCAGCATCTTAGGGAGCCTAAAGTAGAGAAGGATGCATTTTAAAGACGTATGGGTGTGGACTTCATCTAGTGGAGTAGATTGTAAATTGAGGCACAGGAAGCCCACAAAGGTTTTTTAAAGAAATTGTATATGTTTGTACTGGGGAAAAACAGTAAAAAGAAGAGAGAAGCCTTTAGACTTCCCAAATCCTATGACCATGAAGCAAACTGAAAATACTACTCAGAGGCAAACATGGGGAAGGAAAGGTGAGTTGGAGGGTGAAACAAAAAGCTAGAGGGTGGAGGCAGAACCCTGGAAAATAATTACCAGGGATTAGAACAAGACTTAATTACGGAACTGGTAATATGTGCACAACTGAGTTTCAGAAATTGCTGTGAACTGATAACTTCTGTATATCTCCTCATCTCCCCCCACCTTTTTTTTTTTTTGAATGAGTGTGTCTGTAGAACTTATTTTATGTTTGTTCCCCAGTTGTATGTTGGATATGTGGGCCTAATATGTCATTTTGGTTATAGGTCTTCAGTTCAAGAGAAACTGTACTTGAGGAACTACTTCTGGGGAGCCTAATCTGCATCTAGATCCGATTTAGAAGATGAGATCCTGGAGTTTATCCTGATACCAATGGAATGAGACTGTGGTGGTCTTGGGATGGAGGGCCATCTATTGTATTCTGCATGTGGAAGGGTTGTGAATTGTGGCCAGACAGTAGATTGTGTTCAGATTGTATTTTCCAAAGATGGTCGCAGCAGTATCTCCCATTTCGCATACCACCTTGACACTCCTCCATGAAGAGGTTGAGTATAATTATCCTTCTCTTGGATGTGGGCAGGCTCGTGACTGCTTTGACCAACAGTTCAGGGTAGAAATGATGCCTTGTGACTTTACAAGGCTGTCATAAAGGTCAGCGCACCTTTTACCTGGAGCTCTGGACCATCGTGTGTGAAGTCCAGCTACCTAAGATAGTCACACTGTGAGAAAACTGAGGCCGCATAGAGAGCCATGTATAAATATAAAGGCTCCTGTCAACAGTTCATACTGAAGCCATTCGAGTTGGCCTTGTCGAGGCCATGGGTTTTGTGCAGAGACAAGCCAATTCCGGTCATGCCCTGTCTATGTTCCTAACCCACAGAAACCATAAACTTAATAAAATAGTTACTGTTTTATATCTGAAGCTTTGAGGTAGTACCTGGAACAACTGGATAACTTAAAAACCATATTATAAGACTTTTGGTGTGGGAAGGGTAAGGATGGTTATGACTTAAGTATGAATTTTAGTGAAAAAGTTTGTGACAGTTTTAGCTGCTTAGGGGCTTATTTATTATTTTTTAAACTTGTTTTAGGACTTCTAAGTCATGGTTAGATCTAAGTTCTGTGTAGGTGATATGCCATTATAAGTTTGCCCTGGTTTATTTATAAATATCCCATTTAATTTGTAGTTTGTTTTACTTTATTAAAAACTCAATAAATATGATTCTTTCACATTGACTGCATATTTTATACATAATAGATATGAGAGAATTATTGATTGATTGCATGTTAAATTGTTAAATTTTGTCATATATTTAGAGCACATATTTTATGGTTTTTAAAAAGTGATGTGAAAATATTATAGATATCTTAGGAAATACGGATTATCAATATTAACCCATTTATTAGTAAGGCTTATCTTCTCTCTTTTAAGGGACTTGTTTCTTGATAATATATTTATCTAATTTGAATATTGTACAGCTTTACTGTGGGGTATAGAGTGTAGATGATAAAAGCAAATTTTTCTGTCAGTTAAGACAGAAAATTTTGGGGGGAGTTTTACTGACATCTAGTGGCATTCAGCCCTATTTCCTGTATGGTTTAATTTTTTTATTAGTTTTTGTTATTTCTATTCGTCTTTCTATGACAGTCTTCTTCTTAAGCTTGAAAATGTTTTTCAAGGGGAGAGAACCTATCTGAGGTATCTAAAAGTGGGGGTAGTGATTGTGAGGGTGCATGAGTTTATATATATATATATATATCTCATAATTTAACATAAATGAAAAAATCATATCTTGAATTCTTTTGTGTGTTTTTTTTTTTTTTTTTTTTTTTCTTTTCCTTATTGGCTTGGTTTGTCTTCCTTCCTCCCATCTCCATTCATATAATTCAGTCACCCTGCCCTAAGGTCGGTCATAACAGCATTTGAGAAAATAGCCTTCCAAAATTTTCTCCATGTGCATGTAATTGAATATATGAGTGCATTTACGTTTATAAACATAAATACATGTGTACCTATTATGTGTTTTAGAAGAATAAGATCATACACAATTTTCTATGTTTTGTTTCTCTCATACAGCATATACTGCTTGGAATCTTTGTAAAATAAGGAATGTAGTTCTCTCTATCCATTATTTTAAATGTATGCATAGTATTTGAAAGTGTGGATGACTCTTATTTTGTTTTCAGCAGTTTTGTCTGTTTGTGGCCATTCACATTTTCAGTTTTTTGCCCCTTTGCATTGCATCCATTCACCATGCATGTACATACTTACATATAGATAACTGTTTCAACAAGATAGCTTTTTAACATTGAGATTGCTGGGTAAAAGGATATATTTTTAATTTTTATAGTTGCTAACATAATAGCTTTCATAAATGGCTGAAATGTCTGTGAGCAAGTATGGTAATATCTTTTCCATACATTAGATTTTATAACATTTTATACATTTTTGCTAGTAGGATGGGTGTAAAGTGATATGTTATTTTAATTGGAATTCCGTCGTGACTAGAGAATTTGAACAACTTTTTCCGTGTTTGTAGACCCTGAAATTACTCATATGAATTTTCTGGTTATAACTTTTGCCCTTTTTATATTATAAGATGTTAATCCCTTGTTTTTCTACAGTTTACGAATACTTTGTATGGAAAAGATATAACATTTTAAACTTCATATAATTGAACATGTCTGTCTTTTGATTTTGAAAATCTGGGTTTCTATATGTAATTAAGAAAATCTCCCTCAATGGATTGTATTCTTGCAGTTTTTTAAATGTTTTTGAGTTTTACATTTAATACCTCTGGAATTAATTAATTAAAACATTTTAAATATATTTTTTATTGAAGTATATCATTCACATACACGCACAAACAAGTGCATAGCAAAGATTGTGAACTTACAAAATAAACATACATAACATTATACAGGGGTCCCATACAACACCCCTCCACCAACATTTTGCATTGTTGTGAAACATTTGTTACAAACTATGCAAGAGCATCATCAAAATATTACTAACTATAGTCCCTATCTTACATTTGGTGAATTTTTCCCCCAACCCACCCTATTTTTTAAAAATATATTTTTATTACAGAGGTTTTTTAAAAAAAATATTTGTATTGAAGTATATCATTCATACATGAACATTCATGAATAATAAGTGTATAGTAAAAGTTGTGAACTTACAAAATAAACATGCATAACATCATACATGGGTCCCATATGTCATTCCACCACAAACACCTTGCATTCTTGAGAAACATTTGTTACAAACTATGCAAGAGCATCATCAAAATATTACTACTAACTATACTCCACGTTATACATTTGGTGTATTTTTTTCTCCAACCATCTTCTTTTACTAAACCAATTTCATTGATATATATTAATCATAAATTTATCCAAAGTGAACAATCAAAGGTATTTGGTATAATCACATAGTTGTGAGTCTAAAATTATTATTAAAACATTTTCATTATTTCAATAATAAAAATAAACAGACAAAGAAGGAAATTTCTCCCTTCTCTGTTTCCCCTGCTGTACATAGCTGCTATTCTTATAAAATTATTTTTTTATTAAGTAGTTTTATTGAGATATATTCAGATACCATATGATCTATCCAAAGTGTATAACCAATGAATTTTTTTTATTTTTAAATTTTATAATATTTATTTTTAAATATGTAATACATTCATGTGGTTCAACATTCTAAAGGCACAGAAAGTATACAGTAATGTGTCCTTCTCCTTTACCTGCTGCCCCAGTTCCCTTCCCCAGACGTAAACCTTCCAAATATATTGTTATGCATAAACAAGCAAGTATATTATTACAGAGGTTTTGAACTTGCAAAACAATCATACACATGTATAGAATTCCCATACAAAACCCCTTCACCAACACACACACCGTAATGGAATATTTGTTACAGATTATGAGATAATATCATCAGACTGTTACCACCAACCATGGTCTATAGCATATTTTGCACACTTTTTCCATACATCTCCATTATCAATACAGTACTTTGGTATTGATGCAAGAATATTACAGTATTGCTGTTAACCACAGTCTATAGGTCATACCAACTGTAGATTTCCCATGCTTCCCCACATTGCCACCCACCACCCTGCAATAGTGATATACACCTGCTCTAGCTTACAGGACACTTTTGTGTTTGCACCCTCAACCACAATTCTTATCTACCTCTGGGTTCACTGTGTTATTCAGTCCCTATTCGTTAGCTTTCTTTCAGTTGATACTTACTGCCCCAGACTACCCTTTTCAGCCATAATCCCATTTATAAACCAGTTGCTACTCACTATAATGTATTACCATCAACTCTGTTCTTTTCCACACTCTTACAGTCAAGTTAATTAAAACTTCTACATACTTTAAGCATCAGTAGATCTCCTCAACCCCTCCTCTTATCTCCTAATAACCTATACTCTAGGTTTTAACTCCATGTGCTTATTCTTCGTATTTAGTTCATATTAACGAGACCATGCAATATTTGTCCTTCTGTGTCTGGCTTGCTTCACTTAGTATAATGTCTTCAAGATTCGTCCATGTTATCATATGTGTCCTAATTTCATTTCTTCTTACTGCAGCATGATATTCCATCGTATGTATATACTACATTTTGTTTAACCATTCATCGGTTGATGGACACTTGGGTTGTTTCCATCTTTTGGCAATTGTGAATAACACCGCTATGAAAATTGGTGTGCAGATGTCTGTTTGTGTCATAGTTTTTAGTTCTTCTGGATATATTCCTAGTAGAGGAATTGCTAGATTATATGGCAATTCTATATTTAGCTTCCTGAGGAACTGCCAAACTGTCCTCCATAGAGGCTGCACCATTTTACAATCCCACCAACAGTGAAGGAGTGTTCCTATTTCTCCACATCCTCTCCAGCACTTATTGTTGTTTTTTTTTTTTTTTTTTTTAATTAATGACTATTCTATGCAGTATTAGATGATATCTCATTGTTGTTTTGATTTGCATTTCCCTACTAGCTAGTGATATGAAACATTTTTTCATGTGCTTTTTGGCCATTTGTATTTGCACTTTGGAGAAATGTGTATTTAAATCTTTTGCCCATTTTTAAATTGGATTGCTTGCTTTTATTGTTGAGTTGTGTGATCTCTTTATATAGCATGGAAATCAAACCCTTACTGGGTATGTGGTTTCCAAATATTTTCTTCCATTGAGTGGGCTGAATTTTCACCTTCTTGATGAAGTCTTTTGAATCACAAAGTGTTTAAGTTTGAGGAGATCCCATTTATCCATGTTTTCTTTCATTGCTCGTCCTTTCGGTATAAGGTTTGAGAACCCAGCACTTACCACCAGGTCTTGGAGATGTTTCCCCACATTTTCTTCTAGGAGCTTTATGGTACTTCCTTTTATATTTAGTCTTTGATCCATTTTGAGTTAATTTTTGTATAAGGTGTGAAATAGGAGTCTTCTTTCTTTATTTTGGCTGTGGATATTCCGTTCTCCCAGCATCATTTGTTGAATAGGCTATTCTGTCCCAGCTGGGTGGGTTTGACAGGCTTGTCAAAAATCACTTGACCATAGATGCGAAGGTCTGTTTCTGAACCATCAATTTGGTTCCATTGGTCTGTGTCTATCTTTATGCCAATACCATGCTGTTTTTACCACTGTAGGTAAGTAATATAATTTAAAGTCTTGGGGGTCGGATGTGGCTCAACTGGTTGGGCGTCCGTCTCCCATATGGAGGGACCCGGGTTCGATCCCCGGGACCTCCCGGTAAAAAAAATAAAAAAAATAAAAAAATAAATAAATAAATAAATAAAGTCTGGAAGTGAGAGTCTTCCAACTTCATTTTTCCTTTTTAAGATGTTTCTGGCTATTCAGGGCCTCTTACCTTTCCAGATAAATTTGGCAATTGTGTTTTCCATTTGTTTAAAAAATGCTGGGATTTTATTGGGATTGCATTGAATCTGTATATCAATTTGGGTACAATTGGCATCTTACTGTTATTTTGTCTTCAATCCACGAGCATGGAATATTCTTCCAATTATTTAGGTCCTCTTTAAATTTTCTTTTAGCAATGCATTATAGTTTTCTGAATACAAGTGCTTTACATCCTTGGTTAAGTTTATTCCTAAATATTTTATTCTTTTAATTGCTATTGTAAATGGAATTTTTTTCCTGACTTCCTCCTCAGATTGTGCATTACTAGTGTGTAGAAACACCACTGGTTTTTGCATATTGATCTTGTGTCCTGACACTCTACTGAAATTGTTTATTAGCTCTAGCAGCTTTGTTTTAGATTTTCCGGGACTTTCTAGATATAGGATCATATCATCTGTGAATAGTGAAAGTTTTACTTCTTCCTTTCTGATTTGGATGCCTTTTATTTCTTTTTCTTGTCTGAATGCTCTAGCTAGAACCTCTAGCACTATATTGAACAACAGTGGTGACAGTGGGCATCCTTGTGTTGTCCCTGATCTTAACGGGAAAGCTTTCAGTCTTTAGCCATTGAGTACAATGTTAGCTGTGGGTTTTTCATATATGGCCTGTATCATGTTGAGAAAGTTTCCTTCAATTCCTATCTTTTGTAGTATTTTTATCAAGAAAGGATGCTGTATTTTCTCAAATGCCTTTTCTGCGTCAATCGATAAAATCATGTGCTTTTTCTTCTTTGATTTATTAATGTGGTGTATTATGCTGATTGATTTTCTTGTTTCGGGCCACCCTTGCATGCCTGATATAAAACCCACTTGATCATGATGAATAATTCTTTTAATATGTTGTTGGATTCAATTAGCAAGTGTTTTATTAAGGATTTTTGCATCTGTATTCATTAGAGAAATGGGTCTGTAATTTTCTTTTTTCGTAATATCTTTATCTGGCTTTGGTATTAGGGTGATATTGGCTTCATAGAATGAGTTGGATAGCTTTCCTTCTTGTTCAGTTTTTTGGAAGAGCTTGAGTAAGTTTGGTATTAAATCTTCTTTGAATGCTTGGTAGAACTCACCTGTGAAACTTTCTGGTCCTAGGGTTTTCATTTTGGGGAGCTGTTTGATGCCTGTTTCAGTCTCTTGTGATTGGTTTGTTGAGGTCTTCTATTTCTTCTAGGGTCAATGTAGGTTGTTTTTATGTTCCTAGGAATTTTTCCGTTTTGTCTACATTGTCTAGATTTTTGGCATAAAGTTGTTCATAGTATCCTCTTATGATCTCTTTTTTTTCTGTGGGGTTAGTAGTAATGTTCCCATTTTTGTTTTTTATTTCATATATTTGCTGATTCTCTCTTTTTTTCTTAGTTAACCTAGCTAAGGGTTTGTCGATTTTGTTAATCTCGAATAACCAGCTTTTGTTTTTTTTAATTCTATTGTTTTTTTTTGTTGTTGTTGTTCTCAATTTCATTTATTTCTGCTCTGATCTTTGTTTTTGCATTCCTTCTACTTGCTTTGGGATTTGTTTGTTCTTTTTCTGTTTCCTCCAGCTGTGTAATTAGGTCATTGTTTTTTAGCTCATTCTTCTTTTTTAAAGTAAGCATTGAGGGCTATAAATTTTCCTCTCATCACTGCCTTCGCTGCATCCTGTAGGTTCTGATAGTTGTATTCTCATTGTCATTCATCTCAAGACCCCTCCTGTCTTCTTGGGGATGGGGGTGGATCCATAGGCCTTCAACAGTCCAGTCCATGCAGGCCGAAAGTGTCTGCCGTTGCCTGAAAAGGCTGTTGAAACACCAGCCCCCTCCTTTCCTATTGTGGGGTTAGGGTGGATGCATAAGTACCCATGAGTCCAGGCTGTGTGGGCCAAAAGCACCTGCAGTTACCAGAGAGCCTGGGCAAACACAGTCCATCTCTTGTCCTCTTGGGGATGAGGGTGGAGTCACAGGTACCCAATGATCAGGTTTCTGCAGGACAAAAGTGCCTGCAGTTGTCCTGAGAGCCTGAGGGAACACCAGCCCTCTCCTATCCTATGGGGGGGGCAGAGGTGGAGATGGACTTGAAGGCACTCAGCAAACCAGTTCGAGTGGGCTGAAAACTGCTGCTGTTTCCGGGAAAGGCTGAGGATATCCACTGCCTCTCCTATCCTATTGGGTGAGAGGATGCAGCCCCAGGTGTCCGACTATTCCGTCTGTGCTGGGCAAGAGCATCTGCAGTTGCCTGGAAATCCTGGTGCAGATCCAGCCAGCTTCCTCTCTGTCGGAGGTGGGGCTGGAGCCTAGGCTAGGGCTGCAGTCCAATCTTTTTGGAAAGAAACCAGTCCCTAACTTCACTGGATTTTCAGTCAGGCTTCTCCTCGTGGGGGGCGGAGTCAAAATGGTGGCTACCAGAGTCTTTCCAACATGGACAGGCTCAAACCCTAGCTCTTTCTAAGATTATACTTTAGCCAGCTGAGTCTACCAATCAGTAGCTGAAGTCAGTGGACAACTCTCTTCTTCCACCGTTTATGGGAAATGGAGCTTCTAACTCCAGCCACAGAATAGCTCCTGAAGCCGCTTGCGCTGCTAGAGTAGGATGGGCACCGGCCTCTGCAGCGTGGCCTGCAGTTTCCCAGAGTGGCTGGTGCAGGTCTCCCAGCTTCCTCCCTGCTGGAGGTAGGGCTGGGGTTTAGGCTAGACCTTCAATCCGATCTGGGTGGAAAGAAGCCCGTCCCTACCAGCACTGTGATTTTCAATCAGCCCCACTTCCCCTCATGCTGGGGGAGAGTTGGAATGGCAGCTACCGGCCTCCTTCTGACCTGGACAGGCTCAAAGTTTAGCTGTTCCTAGGATTATACTCGAGCCCGCTGAACTTACTAATTAGTAGCTGAAGTCAGTGCCACACCTTGTCTTCCTCCCCCATTTTTTGGGAAATGGTGCTTCTACCTCCAGCCACGGAATAGCTCCTGGAATGGTTTGTGTCATGGGCACCGACCTCTGTGGTGGGTTTGGCAATAGTCATGAATCCTCTCTGCAGATGAGCAGTCTCCTTCCATACTTTCAAGGATGTTACAGGATGCTCTTCTGGTCTCCTGGGGGCCCTGAAACAGGTGCTCTAGATAGCTCTGGGTGGTTACTAACCGCCCTGCAGCACAAGCTGACTCCAGGAGCTCCTTACTCTGCCGCCATCTTGGCTTCCCCCTCTGAAATTTATTTTTAATAAACTTTTAAAAATTGAAATATAATGTACACTCAGTAAAGTGCATCATCAAGTGTAATTATCACTTAGTGAACACTCTGATGTCATCACTAATCAGCTAGCCAGAATATTACCTGCCCCTTAATTACTGAGACTGTGTTTCCCCAAACCAGCCACCATCTTAATACCTGTGATAATCACCTTCCTGCTTCTCTTTATTTTTGTCTCCTAAACTGGATCCTTAAACACTATAGTTCAATTGGCTGTCATTGACCTTCATATAAGTGAAATCATACTCTTTGTGTTTTCAATGTCCAGTGCCTTTCACTGGATTTTTACATTTTGTTTTTGAATTTTATCCATGTTATATTTGTGGTGTATCAGTTTGTTCATTCTGCTTGCTGTATGGTATTCTACTATGTGACCATACTACTCATCTGTTCTACCTGTGGTAGATTAAAGCATGTACCCCCTGAAAAAAGACATGCTTTTAATCTTAATTCATGTTACTGTGGGAGTGAACTCATTCGACAATAGGAATTTGGAAGATGTTATTATTAGCTAAAGTGTGGCCAAATTGAATCAGGGTCTCTTTTGCTGGAGGCCTTATAAAGAGAAAATTTGGACACAGTCACTGCAAGCTAGAAACTGGGAGAAGCCAGAAGATGGAGGAGTTAGAAGAACCCACAGGAGGAGACCAAGGATGTCACCATGGGACAAAGGCAGAGATGCAAGCCAAGGAACTCCAAGGACTGCAGCAAGCCATCACCAGCACACTACAGGCTCCGAAAGAAAGCATGGCCTTGCTGATGCTTTTATTTGGGATTTGTAGCCTCTAAAACCATGGACCAAAACATTGCTGATGCTTACGCCAGCCCATTTGTGTGGTATTTGTTGTAGCAGCTGTGACAAGCTAAGACATTACAGTTGATAGATATTTGGATTGTTTCCAGCTTATAGCTGTATGGAGTAATGCGGCTGTAAGCATTCTTGTGCATTACTCTTAATATTTTTCTGCATGCGTTTCAGTTGGGTGCTTATTTCAGAGAGAAACTGATGGCTTGTAAGGTGTGTATTTGTCCAGCTTCAGCAGATTGGGAGATACTGCCAAAAAAGTTTTCCAAAGTGGTTATGGTAGATACAGTTATGTACCCTAGGGGGTGGAAAACATGTTCTTAATCCGTTCCTGTGGGTGCAAAGCTATAAATAGGACCTTTTGAAGAAGTTATTTTTAGTTAAGGTGTGGCCACATTAAACAGGATGGGTTTTAATCCAGTTACTGGAGGCCTTACAGAGAAGGCAACAGAAAGAAAGCCACAGAAAGGAGCAGAAAGAAGTCACTGGAGTCTGGAAGAGAAATGAGAGGACATTACCATGTGATGGAAAAACCAAGTAACCCAACGATTGCCAGCCAGCCAGAGAGCTACCTGACCTGGGAGGAAACAAGCTGTCTAGACGGAAGCCATGAGCTAGTATATTCCTGTCTGGTATTTGTCACAGCAGCCAGAAAGCCAAGACAGTTGTTATACTGGTTTACACTTCCACTAATGGTGTGAGATTTTTGAGTGACTCCACACTTTAACCAATAGGTGGTGCTGCCTATTTTTTCCCCTTAGTTATTTTGATGAATAGACATTGATACCTCATTTTAGTTTTAATATGAATTTCCATAATAATTAATGAAGTTGAACAACTTTTTATATGTTATTAGTCACTTAATTAACTTTTCTTGTGAATTGTCCTTTCTTGGCCACTTTTCTTTGAGATAGACTTTTTTCTTATTGATTTGTAGGAATTCTTTATATATTCTGGATATAGGCCTTTGTTGAAAATATGTTTGTCACTTGGTGGCTTGCTTTTTTATTCTCTTTGTGGTGTTTTTAATTTGTTTTTTTGATTGACAGAACTTCTTAATTTTAATTAGTTCAATGTTTTTCTTCACATTTACATTTACATTTAGAACTTTTTGTGTCCTATTGAAATCTTTTGGGTACCCCAAATTAATGAAGCAAGTTTCCTATTCTAGAACTTTATTGTTTTGAAGTCTAATCTACAATTCATCTAAAATTATTTTCTATGTAATATATGAGAAATGGGTCAATGTTCATCTTTTACATATAGATATTCAGTTGGTCCAATGCCATTTATTGAAAAAAAGCCATTTTTCCTGAGTTTTAAAAAGTAATGTGAAAATGTTATAGATATCTTAGGAAATAGGGATTCTATATCAATATTAACCCATTTATTAGTGAGGCTTATCTTCTAATTTTTAAGGAACTTCCTGATAATCTATATATCTAATTTGATTTATTTTTAATTGTACATGGGATTTTTTTCTTGATTTCCTCCTCAGATTGCTTATTACTAATGTATAGAGACCCTGTTGATTTTACATGTTGATCTTGTATCCAACCACTTTGCTGAACTCGTTTATTAGCTCTAGTAGCATTGTTGTAGATCTTCTTGGGATTTTCCTAATATAGGATCATGTCATCTGCAAACAGTGAAAGGCACAAAATCCCTTGAATCTGTACCCTGGTGGAGTGCCTTACCTTGGAATATATGATAACCTCTTTCCCCAGTGTAACAGAATTAGACTCATTTATAATTTCCCTACACATGATTCTTCTACCCCTTTTATTTGAACCTATAATTAGCACAATACCTGTTAAATGTATGTCTCAGAGACTTAAATCTTCAGTCTGTTCATATGCCCACTGAGCCCAGAATGTCAGCTGACTTGTAGCCATCACCTACTCTCTAGCTTACCCTACTCTCCCATGACAGCTAACAAAAGGATGATGAGGGACAACACTCATCCCAAAAAACAGTATCTGCAACTGCAAGCAAAACAGTTCCTTCCTGCCCCATAAAATCTAAGCCCCCTCTCAATCTGAAGCAAAGCGTGTATCACCATCCCCAGATTCTCAAGTTGAGGAATGAGGGGGCAATGCCACAATGGACAAGGTAAACAATATTGTAGTAATGGAAGAACATGTTACATTGATATGAGGATAATGGTTATCAGAGGTTCTGAGGGGAGGGGAAGGAAATAATAGGTGGAACATTGGGCATTGGAATTAAGTGTAAACCACAATAAACTATAAACCTTGGTTAGTAGCAATGCTTTCAGTTATTCAATTGTAATAAATGTCCCACACAATTGTGTTATTAATAGTGGAAGATGTGGGAGTAGGGTAGGGTATATGTGAGTCCCTTGTACTTTCCATGTAGCTTTTCTGTGATCTAAAACCTCTTTAAAATTATTCTATTTTTAAAAATCTAATTTTTACTCGTTGAATTCTCGGGGGTGCACTTTCCTGGCCTGCCAGCAGGTGGAGCTCCTCGGTAAACCCTTCCCGCGGCCCTAGGACGGTAACTATTTTCTCCAACGTCCGCGGGGCAGTGTTGAAACAATGTTTGCGGGAATCGCACTCCAGGCCTGCTAGAGCCAGAGTTCATAGCTGGACCTGCCGCCAAACTTGTCAATCAGTAGCCGTGCTTGGCCCCAGGTCGTGCTTTCCCTTTTCCCAGGGTCAGAGACTTCCGCTCCCTTTTCTTCCTGGGCGATCCTGAGGCCTCTTGCTTGAGGGTGGGGGGTGGGCACCGTTCACCCCTGCAGGGGTGATTCACGGTTTTTGCTTCAGCTTCTGCATCTTCCCATCCTGCTTCCTCTTGGATGATGAACTGTACTCCCCCATATGCAGATCCCCAAATCAGTTATTTTGCACAGTTTCTGCCTTTCCTCCTGCTGTTTTTGTAGGAGAGATGATCCCTGCCGTCTCTATGCCACCATCACCCCACAACTCTGCCTAGACTAAGTCTTGCCATCTGCCAGTGTAAATTCACCAGGATATTTGTTGTTCTTTATAAGATTTCCTTAGCTCTTCTTTTATTTTGCATTTCTATACACATTTTAAAATGAGCTTTTTAATTTTCATACAGAAATTTACTGGAGATTTTAGAGATGAGTTATAGATTTATAATATTGAGTCTTCCTACCCATGTTATTGTATGTTCTTATATTTGTTTAGGTCTTTTCAGATTTCTTTTAAAAATACTTTATACTTTTCAATATAGCCATTTTAAAACTCTTTCATTAGATTTATTCATAGGTATTTGATGTTTTAGATGTTATTCCAAATGGTATCATTTAAAAATTTTTATTTATTTACTGGCTATAGAAATGTGATTTTTGTATATTGACCTTGTAACTAGTTATCTCAAGTTAATTTATTAGTGCCTACATATGTAACAATGTCCCTTTTGTAAAATGGCAGTTTATTTTCTTCTTTTTTAAATCTTTAAAATATTTTCTTGCCTTAATGCACTGGATTTCTGTTCAAAATAGAGCAGAAGTAGTCAGAGCATTCTTGTGTCATTCCTAATTTTGGAAAAAGCTGCTAATATTTCACCATTAAGTATGGTGTTTGTTGAAAGTGATCTTTAGAATAGTCTTTATTAAATCAAGAAAGTCTGCTTCTATTTCAAGTTGGCTAAGAATTTTTAGTATGAATGGGTGTTGAATGTTGTCACTTTGCTTCTCTTGAGATGATCATTTAATTTAATTTGTTCAGTTATTGTGGTTTATTTCTTTGTTAAATTTTTAAATGTTAATTGACCATGCAGATATGGAGTAAATGCTTGTTGGTCATGATGTATTATCATTTGTATATTTTTCTGGGTTTTAATTTGCTAAGTTTGAATTTTTTCCTCTAAAATCATTAGACAGATTGGCCTGTACTTTTCCTATATTCTAATAACCCTAGAGGTTTTGATAAAAAGATTAAATTAGTCTTACAAATTGAATCAGAAAGTATTTCCTCTCTGAAAGACATTTTTTTAAGACTTGCGCTATACTCTTTTTCATGTTTGTAAGAACTGACCAGTGAAGTTTATTGGCCTGATGATTTCTTTGTAGGAAGATTGTAAATAGATACTTCACTTTTAAAATTTAGGGTCATTCAAAATGACTTTCCATTTTCTTATGTAAGGGTTTGATAAACTTTTTGTCAATTCATGAAAATTTAAAATTGTATTATAGGCTTATTCATAATGTTTATTATCTTTTTTTTTTTTTTACATATGAAGGATTTATAGTGATATTTAAAAAAATATTTCCTGATATTGGTAATTTGATTTTCTCATGGTTAGACAGGAGTATTGGGTGTTTGAGAAGACCAGAGGCAGAGTGCCATTCGCATCACATTATACCAAGGGTACATGCTATTAAATAACTTATAATGGATGATGTAAACCTTAATCCTCTGGCTGAAGTGTTTGTCAGCTTTCTCCCCTATAAAGTTACTTTTCTTCCTCATCTTCATATTGATGTACTCTATATAAGGAAGTCTCATCCTGCAAATAAGGGTTTAGGAGTTATACGTCATCTCATTGGGGTGGGAGAAGTACCTACATAAATTAATTGGAATTACTCTGTGGAAGATTGTCTATTCTTATCCATTTAATTATTATATATCACAACGGACTTCTGGATATTTGTTTTATACTTTTTGGTTGTAATCTAATATTGTGCTGTTTATTTTGTTACTCAATTGTTACAGGTTTGGCCACTGTAATCTTTTTCTGTTGGTTCCTGTGTCCTTTTGACATAACCCCATTGTTTTGCTTCTTGAGCACTTCTTTGCCTTCTAACACTACGAATGCTCCAGGTTCATCTTATGTATTACCTGCCTGGGCCCTAGAAACATCTACTTCTCCAAGGAGCCTTGGATCCTTTTATTGGGAATGGGTTCAAAAATCAAGATCTGGGCAATGAGTGATGTCAATTTTTATTTCATTAAATTCTGTCCTGAATTTCATTTTCTTCCTTTTGTTTTGTGTTTAATTTGCTGTTCTTTTTCCTAACTTCTTGAGATGGATAAATGTCATAATTTCATTATCATTTAGTTCAAAATGTTTTCAAATTTCCATATCCATTACTTCTTTGAAACATGAATTATTTAGAAATATCTTACTTAAATTCCAAACATTGTGACATTTTTAAAGTTATCTTTTCTGTTATTTCTTTCCAGCTTCATTCCATAGTGGCCAAAGAAAATACTTGAATAATTTATATTTTAAATTTGTCGAGACTCTTTTTATGAGCTCCATATAGTCAGTTTTGTCAATCTTGCATGTCCACTTGAAAAGACAGTGTACTATGTGTTTGTTGGGTGTGGTGTTCCAAATATGTCTGTTAGGTCAAGTTTGTTAATTGTTTTGTTCAGGGGTTTTACATCCTTATTAATTTTCTTTTGCCGGGTTTTTTAATATCAGTGGTGTATTACAGTCTTCTATGTAAATTTATATTGGATTTGTCTATTTTCCTTTAGTTACTGTTACTTTTGCTTTAGATGTTTTGGATCTATGCCACTAGGTGCATACACATTTGAATTGTTATATATATGTGTGTATGTGTATGTGTGTATACACAACACAAAAAACTGTCAACCTTCCTTTGTCCTTCTTTTTAAGGTGTTTATTTTGAATAGGGTATATCGTTACTTTTATTCCAGTTTGACCATTTTTTCTTTTAAATGGAGTATTTATTTACCCTTTGACATTGAATGTAATTAGGAATATATTTATGTTTATATATACTATCTTAATTTTTTTTCTATTTTTCTTACCTGTTTTATTTTCTTTTGTTTCTATTTTCTTTTGGATCAATCAATATACATTTTTATTATTCCATTGTATTTCTTTATTAGTTTTATTTTTATATTACCTTACAATTCATCTAATGGTCACTCATAAATTGTCACATATCCTACTTAATAGAGTCCAAAAAAAGTGTACATTTTTTTCCACTTCTAAACAATGGTAGGACCTTAGAACATTTTAACTCCATTTACTTCTTTTCGTCTATTGTATTGTTGCTGCCATTTTAATGTCATGAAATATTATTTTGATTATTTAAAACAATCAATTATTTATATTTACCCACATATCTACCATTTATTCTGCTTTTTTTAAAAATTATATTTCCATGTTCCTTTGGAGGACTTTTTCTTTGTTTCTGAACATATTTTGTTCTTTGTTTCTTTCATATTTCCTTTAATGCATATCTTCTGGGGATGAACTCCCACAATTTTGTCTGTAAGTGTTCTTTTTTGCCTGCCATTTCGAAGAATGTTTTCTTGGGGTATAGAATTTTATGATAACAGTCACTTTCTTTCAGAATTTTAAGATGTCTTTCCACTGTTTTCCAACTTCCATAATTTTTGTTGAGAAGTCATCTTTGTCTTACTGTTGCATCTTACAAAGTAATCTACTTCCCACCCGCACCACCAACCCCCTCACCTCAGATACTTTTAAATATTACTTAAGTATTTTTAAGTACTACTATTTTCATCTTTGCTTTTAGCAGTTTTTATGTGGTGTGCCTGGATATACTTTGGTTTTTTGTTTTGTTTATCCTGTTTGTGGAATTCCAACCACACTCATGTTAGAGCTTTTCACTGTGTCACGTATGTCCTACATTCCTTTTTTTGTTTTCCATCTTTTAAAACTCTTGGTGCTTCCATCTATATTTTTTCTACTGACTTATCTTCTTTAGCTCTGTCCAATCTACTATGGCACCCATTTCTTTAGTTTTTAAATTCATTATTGAATTTTAAGTTTTATGATTTCCATTTGAGGATTTTAAATGTTTTCTGTTTAAATTCTGTTTATCTTTTAATATCTTGATCATATCAGTCAATTATTTGATAATCTATATTTCATACACCTATTATCAGAATTTCTTCTGTTTTTATTATTTACTTTTTCTTCTGGCTCTCAGTCAAGTGTTATCTTATTGTTTACTTCTTGTTTACTTCTGATTAACTATAGGACATCATTGTATATGAAAATTATAGGTATCTTCTTCTATATGATTTATTTCCACTTCCCATAGCTAATCCAATTAGGAACTGAGATGCTTTGAAGCCATGCTTTCAATCCTTTTGAGGGCTTGTTCTTACTAGTTCATCTGTGCTGCTTAAATGGAGCTGATTGGGTCCTGACTGATAGCCTTGGATGTTTTCTGGGGTTCTACCCTGTTGTAGGGCACTGAGCTTTAGTGGTCTCCCAGCCCTATAAGATCATCCGAAGCTTGGCTCAGCTTTTCAGCTTCCCATTAATAGCCTTTTGCAATTGACTGTCCTCTCTGGGTAAAGTTGTACCAACTGCTTGGCTATGGTATTTTGTCTTTTCTGCTTTCCTGGATTTTGGCTCTGCAAATTTCCCTGACTTGGGAGCTCTTTTATGCCTTCAAACAAATGTATTTTATATTTTGTCCACTGTTTCTAGATTCTCTTAACATGAGGGTTCAAATCAGTGTTTATTTCCTATAAACAAGGACACTTCCTGAGTAATAATGTATGGCCATCAAAATCAGGAAATCAACATTGACAAAATCCTACCATCCAATCCAGACCCTATTTACATTTTGCCATTTAACCAGATAATATCATTTATAATTTCCTTTTTCTTTCTGATCTTGGATCCAATGTAAGTTATTTTCACACATATTATGTCTCTTCAATCTTCTTCACTCTGGAGCCAAAATTTGGAGCAGTTTCTCAGTTTTTTCTTGACAATCGTGACCTTGATATTTTTGAGGATTACAGAATAGCTACTTTGTAGAATGTCTCTCAATTTTGGTCTTTTTAATGTTTTCTCTTTATTAGAATCTGACTATGTATTTTGGCAAGAATAGATTCTGTATATCAGGAGACACAAAATATTAGTTTATACTATTACTTGTGATGTTGACTTCTCTCACTTTAAGATGGTGTCTTCAAGGTTTCTCTGTAATAAGTTTTGTATTAATTAATGTGGAGTAATTAAGTGTTTTATGAGACTGTGTAAATCAGATCACTGGTTTTGGTATTCCTGATGACTCTTGTCTGACCAATTACTGTGATGGTTGCCAAATAGAAATTTTCTAATTCCATCTTTCTTTTCTTCCTCCCTCCCTCTCTCCCTTCTTTTACTATCATTTATATTCATATACTTATATCAGTTATGACTTACTAATTTCTATCTTAAATAAGATAGAACCCATTGATAATCCAATAATAAGATATAACCCATTGATATCATGCATTTTGGTCCCTATTGTCCCAGGATTGGCTAGTGTAAAACCCTTCAAACTGATTCCTGTATCCTTTTGACATTTCCTCCTTATTTTTTGAACTCTTCCTTCCTTTAGAGTATCCCAGCCTTAGAATCAGCCATTTCTCTAAGAAACCCTGGGAACTTTGGGTGGAGAATGATATTTATAAACTGAGATCTGGGCCTTGGTGATCTTGTTTCTACTTGTCTTGCTTCTACACCTTCTCAGGGGACGGAGCTAGGAATATATAGATCATGTACATATGTGAACACAAGTCTACACATAATGTTTATATCTGTTTCCATGTTTGTCCATCTCTCTATATTAAAAATTGTATGTTATGCTGAACTCCAATTCTTGCCTCTTCCTTTTTCATATTTATAACTCTGTCAGGAACTTGGCTCCCATAATCCTCAGTATATTTACCTATTTGTTCAGTCTCTCTTTAAATAACCAGTCACCTGACAAGCAGGCCATCTCCACCACCATCGTCCCTTTGTCATGCTGGTCACAAGTCCCAAGTCTCCCCTCCTCTTTCACTGTGACTGCGCTCACTGAAGTTTTAATGGCCATTTGGCTTATTGGCTATTTATGCTGCTGCTTCTGTAAAATTCCTGTTCCTTTCTTTTCCCCTGTTTTAAAATGGGTTGTTGTCTTTTTCTTATTGGTTCTGGATACTAATCCTTTGTTCTTAAAGGATTGTGTTATAAATATCTTCTAGACTCTTTGATTTTCTTTAATCCCTGGATTGGGGTCATTCATAAAGTCTGGAAAATTCTTGTCATGATGTCTTCCAATATTTCCTCTACCCCATTCTTTTTTCCTTTGGGAGCTTCATTTAAATGTCCATTAGATGTTTGTATTCTATCCCCCATTTCTTTTAATTTGCTTCTATAGTTTTCATTTATCTGTCTGTTTTCTATTCTGGATAATTTGTCAGGTCTTCCTGCTCACCAATTCTTTCTTCAAATACGTGTATATATATATATCATCTGCTCTTAAAACCAAGCCATCCAGTTTTTGTGTCCTGCTTGAGAAATAATTAACTTTTCTATGATCACAAAATTAATCTAGAGCAGGGGTTCTTAACAAGGGATCTGTGAGCTTGAATTGAAATTCAAAAAAAAAAAAAAACAAAAAACGTGGGGACGTGTTGGTGTGGGTGTGATATATTTATTAAATAATATACACAGTACAGTGTGGACTTAGTAAGGGGTCCATGGTTTTCACTTGACTGGCAAAGGGGTCCATGGAACAAAAAAGGTTAAGAACACCTTATCTAGAGATTTTTTCTAAAAGATTTATTGTATTACCTTCCACATTTAGATCTGAAATAAAATTTTTAGTACAGTGTGAGGTAGGGGTGAAAGACACATTTGTACATGAATAACCAGTGGGCCAGTACAATTTATTGAAAAATCCATCCTTTCCCTAGTGTAGTAGTGTCATCTTTTTTGAAAAAGCAACAGTGTTTATATATGGGTCTATTAGTGTACACTCTATTCAGTTCCATTGATCAGTTTGTTTTGCTGTCTTTTTGCTAATACTACATTTAATTAATCACACTAGCTTTATACTAGAGCTTGATATCTTTCTAGCTTTGTTCTTCGGGATTCCTTGGCTATAGTTGGATCTATTATTATTGTTATTATTTCTAGGAGTTTTATATGGTTCTTTTCCAAATCATGGTCTTTACTCTTCTTTTTGAGCAACTCTTTTCTTCCTTTCACTTTTTGTCACATTTGTCTCCATTTCTCCCCATTTCCATTTCTCTCCCTGACTTTATCTCTCTCTGTCTTTATCTCTCTTTCCATATCCTTTCCCTCATCTGTCCTCTTTCTTCTCCCTTTCCCACAAATACTATTTCAATGAATATTTTCTTACCTATTCTAGGGATGTGGGTTTGTGATATTTTATATACATGTATATATACATGTATGCTATCTATATACATATATGCTATATATACACATGTTATACACATATATGCTATATATACACACATACTATATATGTGATATTGTGATAATATGCACACACTTTGGTGGATGGAATTGCTCAAAAAAAAAAAAAAAAAAAAAAAGAGAATACATATATTTAATTTTAGAAGTGTTAGATTGTTCTGTAGTCTGGTCTCAGCAGTGTACACTCCTACCAGAGGTGATTCCCGTAAATGAATTCCTGTACCTTCATGTTTCCATCAACATTTGCCATTGCCCACCTTTCCATGTTATCAGCCTTAAAGATGTAGTAGTGATAAAATATTTTTATTTTTATTTCTTTTATTACTATAGTTGAGCACTTTTTCCTTTTTATGCTTGTTAGCCTGTACCTATCTTTTTCCTATTTTCCTATTGGGCTTTTTTTCCTTTATTGATTTGCATGAGTTTCTTGTATATTCTGGGTCAGAATTATTTAAGAGAACTTTCCTTGATGGTGGGAAGTTCTATTTTGTGGTTTCCAGCACAGGAGCCACTAACACATGTAGCTCCTGAGCACTTGGAATATGGCTTGTGTGACTGAAGAATTGTCTTTTCAATTTTATTTAATTATAATTAATTTAAAGTTAAGTAGTTATGTGTGGCTAGTTGCTAGTATATAGGATAGGGCAAGTCTAGATGTTATTCCTTTGTCATTTTGAGGCACTGCAAATTTTTCCCCATATCCTTGCTAGCTCCTGAAAATATCTGCCTTCCTAATTTTTGCCAAAAGCTTCCTTTGGGTTTTTCCTTTTTTTTTTTTTTTTTAATTTATAGACAGCAAAGTGATGGCTATTTACAGTGATAAGTCATCAAACATGTTTCCATTGTATTCTTTATATCCCATTTTAGATAGATACCTGTTGGGAATCTGATTTAATTTTAGACCTTTTGGTCAGGCACAAAAGAAAAAAGAAAAGGTTTATTTGGAGCCTTTGGGCCAGTAAATTTTTGTGCAAATATTTCTGAACTCTCTGAATCAGGAGTGCAAGAAAAATATTGGGCTGCCTGATTGCTATATCTCTGTCTTCCAGACTAAACCCATGTCGATAAAGTTCCCTCATCCTTGCTGCCCACTTATAAATAACCCTCATCCCAAATGCTCTGGATATTGCTCTAGACTGAAGGGAGAGGCTGTATTCCTCATATAGGGCGAATTGTCTTTTTAACATTAACTGTTTATTCAACGTTTATTAATTGAGGTTCTACCCCCACCCCACAGAGTTCTTTTCAGACTGCAGTGTAACTCATCTGTTGACATATCTGTCTCTATGTTTATTTCTTGAAGATAGAGACTATTTTATTCACCTCCAACTTTAATACTTAATATAGGGCTCAGCCTGTAGTAAACGTTCAATAAATGTGTACTGACTTGGACATATACCTTGCAGCAAGAACTATATATTAGAAAACAATATTTCTGTCATTTTTCAGGCAGCCCACTTGACATACCTTACCTTCTCATATGTCACCACAGTGTATAGAATATAAGCCTTTATCATATGTTACCTGGTGATGTTAGTTCATTAGTACATCAGAGTTTACAGCATGTGAGTGATGGCATCCAACTAGAGTAACCAAAGTCCAGAAATATCAGTTTCAAGTCGTTAAAAAATTAGCTTAACTGGAGTTTCTCTTTGCCTGAATATTTTACATAATCAAGACATTATTAATGTGACTTAATATTTGGAATAGTTTTCCTAAACATGAAATGAAATTATTTAATTGATTTTTGAAAACCTCTGACATTAAGTTTTGTTCTGTAATTTAGCTGTCACATGACAGCCATCATCCTTTTGGCCTTGGCCATTTCACCTACCTCCTAGCTAATCTTTACTACTTCTTTTCCTTACTATCCCTCTTATTCTTGCAGGTTGAGTGAACGCTTGTTTCCTTTTAATTTTTTTATTCCTCTACCTTTGCACTGTACCAAGATTGAAAGCACCTTTGTAGTGATTGAACCTGATATTTTCTTTGTACATCACAGTGCCTAGAATATATGTTTAGCACTTTGAAGGTCCTCTGCAACCACTCATTAATTTTAAAACGTATTACATGTTCTGAATTATTCTGCCATCTGCGTTTGAGGTATTCTTGTAGATTGCATTGAGCAAACCACCCACGTTTTCCCAATTGACCAAAAAAAGTTATAAAAGAATTGTTTGGGGGTTATATCTATGCTTCCTACATTTCCCCTGAGTTGCAGACTTACATATTCTGCTACATCCTTGAAATTTTCACCTGGATGTCTAATAGCCAATTCAAACTTAGCATGTCCACAATTCTTGTTTTTTCTCCCCCAAACCTGCTTTTTCCACAGTATTCTCCATCTTAGTAACTGGCTTCTTGTTCACCCAATTGTAATGACAAGAGCTTTGGGGTTATTCTTGGTTCTTTCATACCTCACACACATCCCTATTGACACTTTCTTTAAAACATATATTTCCTAATGTTTTTCCCCCTCCACTGCCTACATCCAAGTCTAGGCCACCACCGTTTCTCACTTGGATTATTGCGACAGCCGTCTAACTTTCTCCCTACGTCCCCGTTTGCCTTCGCCATACATACACACCCGATCTCTTCTTCATGGTGAAGTTACTAAAAACCAACTCTGATCATATCCCAAACCTCCAGTGTCTTCCCTTCTCTTTAAGAGTAATGCCGTCCTTACTGCATCCTCTACGGCCATGCATGATTTGGCCTCTCACTACCTCTCTAACCGCATCACTTTTCACTTTTCCTTGCATTCACTATTGTCCAGCCACACTGTTCTACTTGCTGATCTTTAAATGTGTTCCTACCTTAGATCCTTTGTGCATACTGTTCCTTGATCTAAAATGCTTTTCCCCAGGAATGCACATATTTCTCAGCTTATTCCAAGATTTTTGTTTAAACAGTGCCTTTTTATAGAGGCCTGTCCTGACCATTTTCTACAAAATAACATATTCACCTCCGTAACTCTCTATCCCCAATATTTACTTCTTAACATTGATGGCAAACTGAAGTTAGAGTGTATGTTTATTTGTTTATTTTTATCTCCCCCACTACAATGTAAACGTTTTGGAAGGCAAGACATTTGTTTTGGTCCTTGCCATTGCTCCTCCACTTGGTGCAGTTCCTGCTGCGTACTACGTGCTTAGCAAACAGGTTCCGAATAGTGAAGGAATAACTGCAGTCTCTGAGTGAGGCGATTTCTCTCTGTGCTCAAGTCAGAACATATTTGCTTTTTTGTTAGAGTGAGATTAGGCTCTATTCTTAAAAATGCTGGACTTTATTTTGTAAGTATGTTTTGAATATGCACAGTATCAAACTTTTAGTCTTCTGCATTACTAATTAAATGACTTTGTGCATATCCTTTAGGATAATTCGTCGTATCTGTTATCTTTTGTAATTTTCTCTCAGGAAGTTGGACTAAAAAATGATGCTACCCTTTAGAATTTAAGAGTAGAAATCACGACCACCAGATGGAGACATAGTACTGACTTTTTACGACAGGCTGACAACTGTAGAAGTGATCACCGGAATAAAGAATGCTTAAACCACAAAGGTCTGATGATTTTTCCTTCTGTTTTGTATACTTACAACATTTTTCACTCATTATATGTAAATTTGCCTGTATTCAGGAAGGGTTGGGGTGGTTAGTAAATTGTACTAAAAAAATGAGAATAAGAAGTGACCAGGTCCATGTACGTTCAGAAGATCGGGGTCCTTGGCAAGGAAGGGTGTAAGAGCACCCACTGAGAAAAACCGGACTGTGTGTGGGTCGAGCTGAGGCACAGGGTTTTAGGAGTCAAGGGGTTTGTGCTGACAAGGGAAAATAACTCATGATAAAATAGATGTGACTGAAGCGTGCTTTCCTGACACTGCAGAGTGGAGGCAAAAACGGTCAGAAAGCGGGAGACTTCAGAGGTGTCAGCAGCCAGCTGTTCTGAGGGATCGTCTAGCTGGCCGGGCAGGTTGGGTTCTCCTTGTTCTTTCCTAGATGAATGAAGAAGGTGGCTCTTTTTTTTATCACTTACTTTTATTTTGGGAATCATTTTTCACAGTGCTGTTCAATTTGGAAACCATATGTGCTACGTAAGCCTATGTATGTTTTCTATGAAGTCCTTGGCAAATATGACTTCCTCATACCTGAAAGCAAAAAGACTCTAGAAGGGACAATTAAGTTTTTTCCTAATTTTCCTCACTAGGTTTCATTTTCCTTCTACCCACAGCAATCAAGGCCATCCTATAGTCCTATAATATCACCCAGACATAAAGGAAAAATGCATTTTTTAGGAAATGTTTTTAATCAAATTATAGAAAAATTAAAGACCCCTTCCCCTTTTGTGTGCCCCCCTCTACTCCTGTCTGTCCCACCTTTGTCCCTGTTTCTAAGGCGCACTGAGAGGCTCCCCTTCTGTTGGGCGCTTGATAACTTTCATTTTGTAGCTGGAGCTGTGTTGTTCCTTCTGGAGTCATTTCCCGTCCGTATGCCCCTACCTGGTCCCCTCAGTGTTGTCCCCAGATCCGATTTGTATCTTACTGAGAGGACAGAGGGAAATAAGTGCCCTCTCCCAGCCTCCCTAGTGGTCTCTTTTTGCCTCTCTTCAGTCTCTTGGCTCTTTCGCCCTTGCCCCTCTCCCGAGGGCTTTGATGAAAAATTGCTGACTGTGGTTTTGGAAGTTTAGTTCTGAGAACCATTGATGATTTCAGTTCTAGGAAAATAAAACCCATTGATTACTAAAAGAAAAAAGAAATAAAGGAAAAAAAAAGTGGCTAACAAACAACAAAAAATGTCTTTATGTCAATGCTAGGAGATTAAAATACTTTTTGGCTTATCTCAGATGTAACTTTTAAAGTCTTAATTCTTCTGAACAAAAGTGATATAACTTCTTCTTTTGTGTTCTCATGTCTTTGTTTATACTTTTATTATATCACTTATCACCTTACATTGTATTTAACTTAATTGATTTTTTACTGTGGATAGATTTTGAGTTCCTTGAGGTCAGGAATCTGGTTTTAATTCCTAGGGTCTTCAGTGCTAGAATGATTGCTACTTTGAGGGCAATGAGTAAATTTTTTGCTGAATCTTTCAGTTTTGTTTTTGTAAAAAAACGTGTACTATCATTCCTTTCCTGCCATGCTGTATAGGATTTTTAAATTCTTGCCCTTTTTATGCTCAAAACCAAAATGGCTTGTTTGGAAAATGTCAAACCTAAGAATGTATTGCTATTTTAACCTCTTAAGACATAAATAAACAATTGGTCACCTTTTTATTATGTTATAGATGATATTTACTATAACTGATTTCTTTTTAAAAATTAAATACAAATTGTGTGTCAGTAAAGTCAATCTATAATCTTGTTGGTTTAAATAAATGAAGAATTGGTTCCTATCTGCACTCTCCCCCTCAAAATATCTATACACATTCAAAACAATGATACACCAGTTGTGAATCTCTATTAGTAAATCCAATATTGAAGAATAGGATTCTTTAGGGATTTACTCATTTATTCATTTAGCAAAATTTTATTGAGCACCTACTATTTGTCAGAGACTGTCCTTTGTTCTGTTGAATATCTGTAAACAAAATGGTTTACTCAACTCTTAAGGAGCTTACCATTTTCTGATGGAAACATACAATAACAAATAAACAGTAAATGAGAAATATAATTTTGAAAAATGGCCATTGCTATTAAGAAAATCAAGCAGTGACAGCTTATAGAATAAGGGAAAGGTCTATGAGCATTTTTACTTTTTTTTCTAATTTAAAAGATTATATGAGCAACGATGATAGCCTGCATTAGTTGTAGTGGTAAATATGGGGAAAAGTTTATGTATGTGTGATGCATTTTTGA
Source organism: Tolypeutes matacus (assembly GCA_026826555.1). Taxonomy (NCBI): domain Eukaryota; kingdom Metazoa; phylum Chordata; class Mammalia; order Cingulata; family Chlamyphoridae; genus Tolypeutes; species Tolypeutes matacus. Next base: position 5,007,858 of record JAKSZT010054568.1, on the reverse strand, counting down.
CAGTCAACTAAGACTTGCTGATGGATTGTATGTGAGGAGGTAAAGGAAAAAATTAAGGGTGATTTAAAGTTTTTCGTTCTTGTACTTAAGTAACTACAGACCATTTTGATTTTGAAATTCTTGTATTATATGCTCAAAACTACAAGGATGTAGGGGTGGTTAATGGAACTCTTAGACATTCTATAGAGATACAGAGTGAAAAGGAATGGGAGACCCAAAGTACTCCTCAGCCCTAAATACCCTTGCTTACTCTTCAGAACCATTTTCTGCCTGTTACTTAGGCGATGCGATTTTTTTGGTGGCATTATCAAATAATGTTGTAAATATTGACATCTAAACTGCAATTGTCATTGCCATATAAATCTGAAAACAAATAAAGTGACAGATTAGAGGATGTATCTGTCATCTGTCAGTGTGTACTAGATTTTTCTGCCTTTTCCTCCAAATTTACTGTGTACCCTTCTTCAACTTGCTGTTTCCCAGACACTGACCTTTATGGATTAAATCAATGGACTGTTTTTGCCATCTGGATTTTGCTTAGTTTTGGCCAATGGAAAGCCAAAGGTAAGAGATTGGAAGGTAGGAGAAGAGTGAGAGTGGGGTGATTTTTTTCTCTTCCTCCCTTGCTACCAACTTGCCATCGGTTAGCTTCTGTCCCTCTGCTAAAGGCCACAGCCCCACTTGGGTGACCCTCACCTAGAGCTGTTCTTTCTAGGTTCTGGTGTCTGCTTGCTCCCCTTGCTCCTTCAGGCCTAGTGTGCTTCCTGTTACTGCTAATCCAGGAAACTGTGCCACCCCTTGTTTATTTCATTTAACCCTTTAAATAGACACCAGGAATGGGGCTTTAGAGCCATTGAGAAATGGCCACGGCTTCTACTTATGCCCCCCAAACAGAACCTTCATGCAGAGCTGGTTTTCTCACATTGCTGTCTTCTGATTGGCCCAAAACACAGTAAGTCCCATACTGTTCTTTGGCTACCCAATATCAGTAAACACTGATCATCCATATTTAAATCCTCAGACTGCACAAAAATGTTCTTTCTTAATGTACCATAACTGTCATTTAAAATAAAAAATATGTGCTCTTGCTATCTTCCAAAAGGAGCAATCTAAAGTCTCCTAAGTTAATTCATCCAACTCTAAGTCCAGCATCTCTGACTAATATCCATTTCTTTCTTAGCTGTAAAATTTTATCCTGACATTCTATAACTTATGAACTAAAATGTAAAATTAACCATTATCAAAACAAGAAAGAAATTAGACAAAATATGTAAACATGTCTAAGAACAAGGAAGAATATATGGGTTGATGCTACACCTCTTGTTTCCTCAACTATTTATGAGTCAATAGTTACTATTTTTTACTTCCTTTCTTCCCATCAATTTCACCCTGTCTTTCCTTTCAGCTGATTTGGTTTCTTTACATGGTAGGGGATGCAAACCTTGATTCTAAGGGAACTGAGCCTTTGTAGTCTTGCCTGGAAGGCAGTGCTCTTGTCTTATCTAGCACAGGATATGACGGGACCAGGAAGTACTCCAGGGGATATTGAGGTCTATTCATTCTCCTCCCTGTTTCCATTTTATAGAAGTACCCCTTTTTCATTGAAAATCACTAAACAACACTACAATTTCCCTACCCCCTTTTAAAAAAATCTGTTTATCCAGTGCTATTAGGAGTATTAGGAGTCTGAAATTGTCAGGTAGTAGGCTCATTCAATCATTGGCTGGATTCTTGGCATCTCCTGATGGAAGCATTATTCTCTTCTTTAATGAGAACCTGTAAACCAGCAGTACCCAGAGTAGTAGGGATGGGAATCAAATGTTTTATAATTCAGTTACTAGATGCAAAAGGGAGATGTGTGACTTCTAAAACTGTTTGTTCTGGCTATGGGAATTATGGCATCATACATGGATTATTGGTTCAGAGCATATTCTACATCGTAGGACTGCACCACAACCTCACAAGGTATTGTCTTTTGGCTAGAATGAGAAGAGCATCTTCAGTAAACTATTCTACTAATTTTATGAACAATTGTATCTGGGTGATGAGCTACCTGCTAAGACCAGTGAATCCCATGAACAATAGTATCTATTCTTTCTTCTTTCACTTTCAAATGAATTCTTTCTTAGAGACAGCACCACATTGGAAGATCATAATGAATGGTACATTTCCTAAGTACACAGATGATAGAGTTGATAGCAGAAGAATGGTAAACAGGGAAAGCAAATCCAAATCCAGAGAAAGTGCCTCTTTGGTAAGGACAAATTACTGCCCCTCTATGATGGGAGATTTTAATATAATTAACCTGCCACCTGGAGGCTGACAGTGGCCTGGGATATGGTGCCATCTTGGAAATTCAGTGTCATTTTCTACTGCTTGAAAAGTTGGTTCTCAGCCAAGAGATCATCCTAGGTGAGGTATGAAGTACATATTATTGAAACATTGTAAAACTCTGTCCTTGCCACAGTAGCCATTTTGTTCACAAATTTATTAAGCAAGCACTAGATTATATGGGAAAGTTGACTGACATTCACAGGTTGAATCATCTTCTACATGATTATTGGGAACTTCATTCAGAGGGGCATCCTAGTGATCATCACATGGGATACAAATATTTTCACATTTTTGGCCCATCCTGAGAGGTCTGTCCACATACCTCTTTCTTAAAACTCATGTCCAATCTTGTGGTCATCTTCAGAGATTCTGATTGACCAGTCAAATCAGTAACCATTGTCTATAAAATGACAGACCATCATTCCTGCAGAGCATCCTTCCTTCTGTACAAAGTGGAAAACCATGTGGGCATCTGTAACCGCTGGGGAATTTGATGTAATTATGAATTCCAAAAATATAATTGGATCATGCTTGTAAACTGATCTGTTAATCTGGGCATGATTAGGTTAGGATTAGGGCGTTGAGCCCCACCCCTTGGTGGGTGGGGAATCGAATATAAAAGGCAAGGCAAAGGACAGTTGAAGCAGTCTTTTGAGAAGCAGTTTTGATGTTGGAAAGAAGGCCCCAGGAGAAGAGAAACAAGCCGTTTGCCTGATCATCTACAGCTGACCTTGTGGAGGAAACAGGAGCTAAGCCCGGAGAGAAACGCAGCCCCAGGAAGAGAGGAACCCCAGAAGCCTGAACCCTGGCAAACGCCGGCAGCTGTCTTGCTCCAACACGTGGCAATGGACTGTGGTGAGAGAAGAAACTTAATGCTTTATGGCCTGGTATCTGTGGACTTCTACCCCAAATAAATACCCTTTATAAAAACCAACCCATTTTTGGTATTTCATATTAGCACCCCTTTGGCTGACTAATACAGCATCTTAAAGTTCTTCTCATTGGTGGGATTTATATCTTCCCTGTTCTCTCTAAGGCCACTTGAGCTGAGTAGTAATACACAGCAGTCTGTTCTTCCTCAGTCAGGGAGCTACTGGGAAATCTCCCTAAGGACTTAGGTATGGATTAAGTGAGAGGTGGCAGTGCAGTATACAGTGTGTTGCCTCCAGAATCCAAAGAAGCTCTCCAAGCATTATACTTCTTTCTTGGCAGTGGGAGACAGAAGGCATGGCAGATTATTATTTTTTTCTTTGTGGGGGATATCCAACATAGATCACTGGAGCCCCAGAATCCTCACCGATATTTCAGGCCTGTATTTTCGTGGACTTTATCTCAAACTTCCTGCTCTCTAGGTTCCATCACTGTGGTGCTGTTAATGTATGGGCCAGCATCATGTTCTCTGGAATGGGGAGACAATCAAGTTCTATGTAGACCAAATTGTTTTAAAGAGCCTGGAGCTGGCAAAATAGTAAATGTTACTGCTGTCACTACTGGGTGAGAGCAAGCTGCTTTGAGTATTCTTTGTCTACTGGATGGTAGAAAAGAATTTGCCAGATCAATAACTGCACACATGGTGCTAGGAGTTAGGTTGATTTACTTTTGTGAAGATGCCATGTCTGAACCAGCAGCTTCAATTGGCATGACCACTTGATTAGGATGACATTATCTATGACCTATTTGGGAGGTAAATGGAAATGTGTTATAAATACTTACCATTTTCAAGAACTCGGTGGTGCCAATAATTGCTATAATTCTCCAGAGCGATCTGGTGGTGCTTTTGATATATTATTTAGGTAGGAAGGTGGCACTCCAGAAGCTTCTACTTGGTCCTTTCTATCATAAAAACCCTTAAAATCCTTAAGAATTAATGTAGGGAACCTTCCATTTCCTAAAACATCTCTCCAACTCTACATTGATGATCTGGGGAAATGACCATAGGACAAATCCATTGTCACACTGAACTGGCTTTGAGACTGACTTATGTCTGAATTCCATGTCTTTGATTAATTGACCACAGTGACTTTCTGCATCCCCAGGGTTTAACCTTAGCTCAGAGCTAATGTGCAGTAATCCTCTAAAGATTTGGTTATTTCCCTACCCCCAGTGGCCTCAAGTTTTTTTGGGGAAAATGAGGAGGAAGATTTATGGAATGTAACTCAGGTAGCTAACCTCTCTTTGATTTAAGGGACTTTGTGTCTGTGAAGTGACTCAGATCTAAGGATTGTGTGAAGGGCCCTAACACCATTTTATGGCTCATTTCAAGTGTGTTCATGAGGCCCAGAGGTTTTGAGTTATATAAATTATTTAGAACCTTAGAAGAATTCTCATTTTTCCCAGTCCTATTAATTATCCAATTCAAAGATCACTGCTACTCAAAACATCCTAACTATCACTCCAGCAATAATTATGCCCTCTTTTCTTTGGGTGCTAAAGTGCTTGGCTTATGCTATCCCGAGCTCCAGTCATTCCAGTTGGAATCAAGGTACCTATGTCACTTGTAGCATCACCACCAACATCCCTGCTCTCCAGAGAACAGTTAATACACAGCTTTCAGAGGTTCTGGCACTCCCCTCATATATTTTCAAATTCCTTGATGAAGTGAGTGTCCTCTCGGTTCCCTTGGGTTGGGGGAGACAGAAGGATGGGTGAGTAGGTCATTCATAATAAATGAACTCCAGCATTCCTATTTCCCAAAGTTTTTGGATTCCTTTCTATATATTATAGCAAGGATTTCCTGTCATTTCAACTTTATTTAATGTGCTCATGTTGAGAACAGGGTTCAGTCAACCAACTAAGCAAAAAATTAGAAACACTTCCAGCTGCTTAAGCCAGCATAGCCAATCCAGAATCTTTGATAAGTGAACTGATACTGATAACTTTTCCCCCGATTTAAAATTATTACTGTTTTCTTGGTTTAGCACCCTCAGAATCAATTTCCAGATATGTTTTCCAGTTTTTGATGTTAAAATATACAAAGTCATGCAGTTCTTTTCATGAGTAAGCTTTTTCCTGTTGAGTTGAATTTTGCATTTGGTTCTCTATGGGATCTTGCAGTTTGATTCTGCTTACAGGTCAGGTAACAATCAAAAGGGGTTTGAAGAGAATTGTCATTCCCTTGCAAAATAGTTGCTTTAGGACAGGTTTTTGAAGGGCCTCATTCTTCAAATTAAAAACAGAATCCTAAGTAGCAGAGAATAGGTAGCTTTTGGCAAGAGATCCTCAGTGATGGCTCTTCTCCCCTTTCTGTTTTAACTTACTGTTAGTGCTAGAGTTGATAGGTGTATGTCCAAGAGACTTAAATCTTTGGGCTGTCCATGTGCCAGTTGGGCCCTGAATCTCAACAGAGTTGCAGCACCTCCTCTCCAGTTCATTGGGCTCACCAGGACAACTAACAAGGAGATGATGATGGGCAACGGCCATCCCAAGGAACAGAGAGAGTCTACAATTGCAAGCAAGATAGCCCCATTCATCCATCTGCCCCAAGGGATCTAAGCTCCCTCTCAATTAGAGGTGGAGTGGGCATCACCATCCCAGAATCCTCAGGACTGGGGAATGAACGGTGGACTAGAGTAGACTTATTGTTATTCTACTATAGACTTACTGTTTTTCTAGCAATGGAAGAACTTTTATCATTGATGTAGAGGCAGTGGCCTCTGGAGGTTCTGAGGGGAGGGAGGGGGAAAAATAGGTGTAATATAAGTGTAATATATTTGGGACATTGGGATTGTCCTGAATAACGTTGCAATGGCAGATACAGGCCATTATATATCTTGTCATAACTTACAAAATTGTGCAGGAGAGAGTTTCAACTATAATGTAAAGTATAATCTGCACTTAGTGGCAATGCTTCTATATGTGTTCATCAATTGTAACAAATGTACCACACTAATGAAGGAGGTTGTTAATGTGGGAATATGTGGGAGGGGGAGGGAGTGGGGCATATGAGAATCCCCTACATTTTTTATGTAACATTTATGTAATCTAAGTATCTTAAAAAAAAAAAAATAAACAAATAAAATGGACCAGAAAGGAAAAAAACTAAAAAATTAAAAATTAAAAAAAAAAAAAAAAAAAGTGGGAGATTCCCATATACCCCACCCCTTTCTTAATTAAACTCATGTGATTTATAAAATTTCTGCTTTGAACTACTTCCTTGGGAATATTGTGTTGTGTAGAGCATGTCTCCTTGTATCTTTTAAAATACTTTAAGAAAGAGAAAAAAATCCTCAGTGGATTTAGGTATTTGGGATAATCTAGGTCATTTGCATCCTCTTATATATCACCATTCGAATATTTGGGAGTATAATCTTTTCCAGTTATTTTCCTACCTTTTATGAGACTTGATGAGTCTGTGAATTCAGTAACTTTAGGATAAAAAGAAATCTGCGAGATGAAGTTTTAACTTTTAGCTACTTTGGCCTGTTGAGGCTGGAGATAACTTTTTCTTTTTCATAGTTACAGACATTCTGTGGTCTTCAGTGCTTGCTTGCTTCCAGGTGAGAATGGAGGCCTTTGCACTGCTCTTTAAGCTGACCATTGTAGTTAGGCAGTTACTTACACTGCTTGGATTTCTCATGCTCTTCATACTGCTTGATGGCAGTGGTCACTCGATCTCCCAAAATCTTGCCTCCAGTGGGTGCCTCATACCCATACCCACAGGGAAAAATGTAATTATTGGTTAGAACACTGTGTGCCTCCAGGTACCAGATTCCAACTTATGACAGATCCATCAGCATCAGCCAGGAAGGGATTCTGATTGATTAAGCAAAAAATGGAGTTTTTACAAATGTTGAATTCTGACTTCTATGTTAGGAAAATGGAACTCTTGAAATGGGAATTTCTTAAATAAAGAAAATCTATTCAAAAGATATTGGTCAGGGGAAGCGGCTGTGGCTTAATCAGTAGGGCTCCTGTTTACCATATGGGAGGCCCCGGGTTCGGTTCCAGGGGCCTCCTGGTGAAGGCAAGCCCGCCCGCACAGCGTGGTTAGCTGACCCAGTGAGCACAAGCAGCAAGGGGGGGATAAATGAATAAATAAATAAAATCTTTAAAAAATAAATAAATAAATAAAAAAGATATTGGTCAGTCATGACCATCAGTGATATCTAAAAGGACATTAGATACTTTTTTTCTTTTTCAATGATTTTACTTCTGGTTTGTATAATAAATATTAAATGTATATTTTATATCACTGTGTTTAATTTTGAATGAAAGGAAAAGTCTCCTGAAATATTGAAATCTAGTTTCAGTCATAAAATATCTTAAAAGATAATGTGTCTTATTAATATGTAACTGTGCATAAAAATAGAGTTGTTGATTTTAGTCTTATCCAAAGTTTTTAGCTTATCCAAAATTAAAAGCTGTTGTTATTAGGATATTGTTTTTTTTAGTTCATTCTTGTAAATTTAGGAATATTTTTTTGTCATTTTTATGAAGTAAATATATAGATACATTCAGCTAAAACTCAAAGTTGGTTAAATTATTTCTTTCCCATATTTTTGTTTAGTGTTAGCTTTTATAACTCTTCTATATCTTGTTCCTAGTTGGGTTTTTTTTTTTTTTTATATGCATATATGTGTATTTGCTTACAAAAATGTTGTTTATATATATATATATATATATACATATATTTTAAGAGGTGCTTAGATTACCCAAAATATTACATGGAACCCACTGGGATTCCCATGTTGCCCACCTCCCACACCTCCCATCACATCCCACACAAACATCTCCCACAGTGTGGCCCACCACCCTCAATGAACTTACACATCCTGAAGCCTTGCCACCAACCATAGACCACAGTTCACACTGTAGACCACACTCTCTCCCACTCAGTTATGAGTGGTGTGTGCTGATTTAAAATGGCCTACATCCGTTGCCACAACAGTACTCAGGACAACCTCCAACTCCCAAAGAAGCCACTGTATTTCAACTGCTCGTCCCCTCCCTACCCCAAAAGTGTCAAGTGGCCACTGGCTCCACCTCATTGTTATAATTTCTTACATTGCAAGAATCACCATATGTGAACAAGAGAATACCATCAAGTCCACTCTAGTCCATAGTTCTTCCCCCAATCCTGAGGGGACTGGGATGGTGATGTCCACTCCAACACCAAGTGAGAGAGGGCTTATATCCCATGGATATGGTGGGTGGGATTATCCTGCCTGCAGATGCAGGCCCTCTCCATTCCCTGGGATGGCCATTGCCCATCTTTGTCTCCTCACCAGGTGACTTGTTGGGTTTTTAAATATTGCAATTTCTGGGTATTCCTCTTATGTTACTCTTTGGTTTCTTTTTCTTTGCTCTCTTTTTTCTTTCTCTCTCTTCTTTCTTTACTTCCTCTCCAAATTGGGAGTTTTCATCCATGTAGCTCTGATCTTGCTCTACTAGATTCAGGTCCTTAGTAGCATATATAATTGTTCCAACTTTTGCTTCTGTAGGACCTGATCTAAAAATTCAGCTCTGATGTTGCTAGCTTTAAAGTACCATATTTTAAACTACTGCAGTATTTTCCTTAGTGTCTTTCGATCTGCAGGTTTTACTCTGATTATACTTCTTTTCTAATGTAATCATATTACCATTCTCTCTTGTGCCTAGTTCAGAAAACTGAGCATCATGCTTTAGTCCTCTGTTGCCTTATCCTTTACCTAGTCTGTCACTGAGTGCTTCTGCTTCTACTTGTCAGATTGTTCTCACGTCCTCTGGACCCATTTGCCTTTCTTTACCTCATTCCTTTGGCTGAGTACTTTTCATTCTCCAGATCTCACTTTGGAAGTCACTTCTTCAAAGCTTTCCCTGATGCTTGCAAATGTTAAAGATGAATTAGAGAGATTTTGGGGGGAGCTCTATCGGTAGTAATAGATGAAATCTGCCTGTAAATAGTACTGAGAAGGTGAGTGGGGAGAGTCCAGAGGGTTCTGAGCTAGACAAATATTCAACAGCCTGAAACTGAAGGAATAAATATTTGAGCAAGCCAAATGGAACTGTTTTGATGACAACCATTTGAAAATCATTGGATCAGATGAAATCTGAGGGGTCTTCTAGGTTACTTATTAAATAAAAATAATTACAAAACGAATCAAACTATTCATTTGAATTGCTCTGTAGGTCTTTTTTCTTTTTTTCTTCATGTACCGGGGACATCTTCCCAAGTTAGTAGATGATATGGGAGAATATGGTACCAAGGGAATAGATAAAGGACTTGGTCTTAGGCAGAAGGAAGGCTAACTCATCGATACGAAATCCAGTATAGTTTTTGATCCACTTCTGAACTTTGTTTCCCTAACTTTATTTCTATTAATAAATAATAATTAATAATCATCGGTTAATTATTGTAGACTTATGGTACTTTTTTTATGGCTGGCAGTATAAATCTTATCTCACTTTTGGAGGAAGATTTCTTTGCTTATTTTTCTTGTTTATGCTTCCAGATTAAAGTATAATTCAGCTTCAAAAAATTGTAATCCTAATTAAGATGACATTCATTTCAGGAATTTATATGGAGATAATTTTCATTTTTCCTCTTTTTTGTGTAAAGTTATTGGAATTTGTATTTCTCTGGTTACTGGTGAATTTGAGCCATCTCTTCATTTATTTGTTAGCCTTTCAGGCTTCCTTTTCAGGGAATTGTTCATGCTTATTCTTTTTCCATTTTTCTGTAGGTTTTCCTAATATTTTTTACTTCATTTGTTAATATTCCCTGTGCATCCTAGATATTAATCCAGTGTTAGTTTTAGATAAATTTAAGTTGCAAGTATCTTTTCCCAGTCAATTAATATTGTCTATAGTTTTCTTTGTTGGACAGAGATCTATAATTTACTTGGTCAAATCCAACCTTTTTTTTTTTTCTGTATGATTTGTGATTTTTGAATCTTGTTTAAGATTTTCCCTATTATTAGTTCACATAGATACTTATCAACATTTTCTTTTATTGTAATTTTTTATTTTACATTTTAATTTCTGCCCATCATATTTAGATCTTTGATGCATCCTAAATTCAGCTTTGTTGTGATACAATGTACGGGCCTTTATTTTCTCCATATGTTTTCTCCTTTAAATTGTCTTTTTGTTTTATGGTTGTACCAATTTATACTCCCATTAACCCTTTATCCTCATCCTGGCCAACATTTGGTATCATTTTAAAAATTGTTGCTGAGTTCCTTGGATGATAAATAATGCTTTGTTGAATTGAACAATTTCCATGTGTTTATTGAACATTCCTAATTCTTTTGCATATGTGTTATTTCTTAGCCACTTCTTTGCCTATTTTTGTTCAAATGTTATCTACGATGAGGCCTACCCTGACTACCCTGTTTTAAAATTGCAACCCTACCGCACATTCCTGTTCCCCTTTAAGCTAATCTACTTTTAAATTTGTCCATAGTTCTCATCACCTTCTAATATATTATATAATGTATTTTTCATAGTTATTGTATATCATTCATCTTTCATGGAATGAAAGAATATCAGCTCCACGCTGATATATCTCAGGTATTTAGAATATACATAGTCCTTCAGGAATTTGCCCTTTCCTCAGGCTGGTCTCTCTTGTGATATGTTTCATGTAATTCCTTGAAGTTTCTGACATGTGCATGTATTCTTCTCCCTCCTTTAAAACTAAAATGGGGGGGGGGGATCTGTTTATGTTTAGTCACTTCTGTTTGAAAGAGGAGTTAAATATATTTGATCATTTTATGATCTTGAAGGCTACTGCTAATACTTTGGTGCGTTTTCTTCCAATCTTTTTTCAAAGTATATATTACACAGAGTGGAAATCAAAATTCTATACAATTTTATTTTCTGCTGTTTTTTTCCATCTAACATTATATCAGAACATTTTCTCAGGTTTTGATAAACACATTTTAATGACTGCATAATATTCTGTCAAAAAGCTATATTGAGTTTTACCCGCTTTTTGCTTTGTCATTGGACTTCTGATTATTTCTTAGTTTAACAGTCCAATTTGCTAAAAATATGTACCCACTCTATATGACACTATGTTTGTGCTGCAACCCTGGTGGTGGTGTGGGGGTTATGTGAATATTTGTTTGAATTATAAATTGTAGTGTAAGGTGTGCAAAAATGCTTTTGGAACACTGGAAAGGGAATAATTTGTTTGGTCTCGGTATTTTGGGTTATGGCTTCACTGATGAGGGCATTTAATATATCCCTGAGGTCTGAGTCAAATTTTCACAGAATGAAGAGAAAAGGGCCTTCAGGGCAGGACAAAGGCCTTGATAAAGCCATGGAGTAGGAAAAAAAATGGAATTCAGTGCTGACTGCATCTCTACTTATAGCAATCCACTGATGAGTCTAGACCATAACCTAGAAAATATTTTTACCATATCCCTTTTCCCATCTTTACAGCTCCCACTGAGAAAATGTAGTCATTTATGTGTCATACCTACCTCTTTCTCTCATGGCAGCAGTGAAAAAGAAAATGGTAGGCAACTCATTTGAAATGTGGCTCTTGTTCTCTTGTATTTTGAATTTAAATTCATTAGCCTTATAAGAAAATGTAGAAAATTAATGTTTTGGGAAAGAACAATAGCCTTAGGAAGATGAGAACTAACCCGAAATTGTCTACAAGGGAATCCTTCGTGGTGATGAATGGAGAGTTATTTCAAGAAATAAATGTGTTGTTTCAAACTGGTGTGAAAACTAGAATATAAAATAAAGAAAAATCACTTTTTGGACTCCCTAACCTTATTGCATACAGTTCTTTTAACACTGAGAAGATTTAAGGACTGCTGAGAGTAAAGAATTCTGCGAACAAAAGATTTATAGCATACATATTGTAAGCCATAAGTGGGGCATTTTATTTGTGTTTTAATGCTACCAGAATATATTTTAGGGGTAGAAATCACCAACTCTGGAATTGAGGCCTTTTATCAAATTAGCAAAAGGGCAGTGAGATTTGTTAAGGCCAGGGATGCAGTAGTTAGATAATATGTCAAGCCTGTGGAGAGCACTAATTGCAGCAAAAGATTAAAGTCTATGTTGAAATCACTTAAAGCTCTGAAGATTTGTTGGAGTAAATCAGAACAATGCCCCATGTCACCAGCACTGTCAGCACTGATGAATGAACATCATGTGCCGCTGCTTTCTGCCTGAGCGTTTTCACCATTGTCCTCTGACAGTGGGGCTGCAGTTATCATACTGAGGAAGATTCAGAGCTTTGCACCTCTAACCACACATCTACAATTACCCGTTGGGGGAAGACATAGTAGGTTAAATACAACAAAAGGGAGATCTGGATCAACCTTTTGAAGCTATGCAATAGACTAATTCTGAATTTTACCCAAGTAAAACTTCATGGTAGTCATCTTTTAATTTGAAAATTAGTAAATTAGCTTTTCTCGGATAACTGTGGCTTTGATTCATATATAAGCGTATTTAAATATCTGTTTCTTCCTTTTCTTACCCCAAGTTACTTTAAAGAGACATGCTCTCTAGGGTTAGATAAAAGTATTTTGACTCTTAGGAGGAAAATCCAGCCACTTCCTGATAGACACATGGGCTGAGAATACTTTCTCTATTCCCAGAACAATATAAGGCTGCTGAAAAAGACTCTCTGAAATTAAAGTCCTGGTAATACGAATGTTAGGTGTCTTTTGATTTTGAGCCTAGTAATTCAGAAGACTGTGACAAGTTTTTAGGGTCAGACATGTAGAATAGCAGCCAACTTGAGAGAGAGACAGGAGAAATGGTTACCTTGTTGGAGGGAAATTTTGGTCTATGAAAATTTTAATTTTAGTATTTATGTAGGTTGAAAGATTTTTGTGAATTGTGAACATAAGTATATTTTGTGTTAGAATATGGCTTAGAAAATTAATATTTTCACTATAGATAGAGATGTAAAATGCCATAGGGGAAAATACTTCATATTTTTTTCTGATGTGAGGAAATAGTTTATAATGCCTCTCAAAAATATGCAGAATGCAAATTTTTGTGTTTTTTACCTAATAGAACCATTTTATTATGGTAAAATAAACCCCAGAACTTAAAATAAAATGAAAAGTCTCTTGGGTGTGGAGATGGGGTGGAGATTGGATTTACGGCCCTTAATTTTGTCCCTAAAAGTTTTCTATCCCCTTGGCATTCTCCGCCATGGGGTCCCCAGGGCCTTATGATGGTGAAGGTGATGGTGGATGGAGGACTTTATGTAATTATTAAAACTACGGAATAGTGAGAAAGTAAGAGTGTCTAATTTTTCAATTCTTCTTATGAACAGTGCTCCTCTTTTTCCTATAAAATAAACATATAAAAAAACAGATTCACTTAAAATATTTTTTGAACCCTTGCTTTGCCAGTGGCCTAAGCATATCCTTAGTCCAGCACTGGCTGTATCTTTAGAAGGGAGGCATAGGATAGTTGTTTTCACATAACTCCTTTCACCTAAAGCTTTCTATAGCTGACCCTTTAGACTGCATTCAGCCCATAGATTTTGTTTGATGTATGTACGTATGTTTATTTTATAATAGTATGGTTCATTTTCTGTGTTCATTAGGATTCATGGTGTTTTAAAACTATGTAAGTAGTATAATAGCAATATAATATATGGGATGAGATTGGAGAGAGAGAAAAGCCCCTCATTCTGTCACCTCTGTATTTTGGAAACATGAGAATTTTACTTGAAATATCCATCTTATTTCCTTGCACTAAATTACTACCAGCAAGTGACCTTTGTGTGAATGGACTACATTTGTCTAAAATACCATGATGCTATAAAAGATCTTGTTTTCATAGCATTTCTCTCAAGGACTCAGAATTGATTCATTCTACAGATATGTTGGAGTGCCTGCTGGATGCAAATCATTCCATAAATATTTATGCTGGATCTGTGTTTGGGACACAAATGAATAATATCATTTTTTATCTCAAGGAGTTTTTCTGATAGGAGAGATGAGGAAAGTACATATCTGTAATAAAAGGTAGGCCAGAGTAAGTTCTGCATTAATGTTCATTTACTATTTTAAGAATATGGCAGAATAGGATTTAATGTCACAAATGTATTTTAATTTTAGCTTAGACCAGCAAAGACTTTTATTTATCATTCTTTTGCTCCATGGGCATGAAGGGGAATTTATTTCCAGAAAGAACACTATCACTTTGCCATTAAGAGAAAAGCAATTAGGTGAAGAGTTTGCAATTCTCTGTGTATTTTGCCATATAGGAAGTTATCTTGCTCTTCTCACTCAAATAATGAAAGCAAGCAAACAAAGGAAAACACCTGCTTATTTCATCTCTAATTGTGTTTTCTTTCATACAGGCCCCCAAGGGCCAGATTTAGTCAACAGCTGTGCACTGTGTGTGCCCAGAATCTGTAGAAATTTGTGCCTTGGATCTGCAGAACTCACACTAATTCTTTTTGCTTTGCTTCTTTTGCCCCTGGAATGGTCATGGCAGAGCTTAGTTTATTTTTCCGCTTTAGGAATATGCATGATGAAGAATAATACACACACATATAATTAAAATCCTTTAAAGCATAATGGACATAGTACAATGTCTTAGCTCTTAATATTTGGTATCTGCAAATGTGAAGAGTTGCCCTCCCTGTGGCCTGCCTTTTTCACTGGGATGTGGAGAGGTCTTGCTGCTTTCACAGTGATTGATCTGCAGACTATTATGCAGGGAATCATCTGTGATGGAGTCCTATTTGAGTATGTTGGGGATCATGGAATCTTGATCTTTAGGATTAGGACATTGCTGAGGAAGAGCTGTGTAGGGGTCACAATTTGAACAGTCTTACATTTTTTTCCTGGAGTATTTCAGATTGCATGAGTAAGAGTTGGTATTTAGATTTTCTTCATAAAGGATTTAAAAATATTATCAACTTTGCCACAGTGAAGCCTCTTGATTTCATATGGAGATGCAGAGTCAGCTATAGTCAGCTTAATGTGCAGTAAAAGTGAAACATAACCTCACTGAAGATTTCTGTGGTGACTTCATCCTAATTTGCAGTTCTGTCTTGTTGCTGAAGCCTCTCAACAGCATTCAGGTGCTTGGAGGAGGTGCTGGGCCACGAACAGGATCACCAGCAGCTACTCTGGACTGTGCAAGGCAGACTTGTTTGCTATTTTATAAATAGGAGTTTATTTCTTTTGTTTTAAAGGTGCTTTATTTAAGGAAGCCTCTATTCTTAAAAAAAGTCCCCCACTCAAAATAAAGCAAGGTCAAAGTAATTGAGAGCTTAAGATGACACTGGTCCTGTTTGTTGTGTAGCTGCAAAAAGCGCAGCCTGTTACGATGACAGGTGATAGATTAAAAGTAAGTGGCTCGGGAGCCAATGTGGCTCAAGCGGTTAAGCGCCTGCTTCCCATGTGGGAGGTCCTGGGTTTGGATCCCGGTGTCTCTTAAAAACAACAAAAATAACAGACAACAAGCAAACAAACGAAAAAACTAACTCAGGGGAGCTGATGTGGCTCAGTGGTTGAGCGCCGGCTTCCCACATACTAGGTCCTAGGTTGTTCAATTCCCCGCCCTGGTACCTCAAAAAAAAACAAACAAGTAAATGGCTCTGTGTTGCACCTATTCTTCCCTCCCCCACCCCTCAGAACCTCTGGTGACCACTGTCTTTATATCAATGTTACATGTTCTTCTGTTACTACAATAAGTCTACTTTTGTCCATGGTTGCATTCCCCTTTATGCTTGTTCACTCCTCAGTCTTGAGGATTTTTGGATGGTGATGTGTGCTCTGCTTCAGATTGAGAGGGGACTTAGAGCTTATGGGGCAGATGGAAGGCACTGTTTTGCTTGCAGTTGTAGATACTCTACTTTTTGGGATGGGTGTTGTCCATCACCATCATTTTATTAGTTGTCCTGGGTGAGTCCGATGAACTAGAGAGTACGCATTGGCTGCAGCTCTGCTGAGATTCAGGGCTCAATGGATACCTGAACAGACTGGAGATTTAAGTCTCTGGGACAGATGTTTAATGGGTATTGTGCTAATTGTAGGTTCAAATAAAAGAGGTAGACGAATCATGTATAGGAAAATTATAAATGAGTCTAATTCTGTTACATTGGGGAAATGGGCTATCATATATTCCAAGGTAAGGCCCACCGATGAGGTGCTGATTTCCTGGGGTTGTGTGCCTTGCCTATAGTGTCCAGATGTCTCTAGAATGAGGGCATTGGAATTGTTCTGCATGACATTGCAATGACAGATGCAGGCCATTTTGTCAAAATCTATAAAATTGTACAGTGCAAAGTGTAAACCATAATATAAACTATAGACCCTGGTTAGTAGCAATTCTTCATTATTTGTTCTTCAGTTGTAACAAATGTATCACAATAATGTAAGATGTTATTAATAGGGGAAAATGTGAGAGGGGGAGGGGATGGGATATATGAGAATCTTCTATATTTTCGGTGTAACTTTTCTGCAGTCTAAAACTTATTTAAAAATAAAGTTAAAAAATAATTAAAAATGAGTAAAGCAAAGCAAAACAAAACCCTAGGCAAGAGGGAGAAACTGACTTCCGGAATTAGTACATCAAAATAATCGAATGCACAGATATCAACAAAATTGTTTTAAAAAGTAAATGGCTAACTAGGTTAATATTGTCCCATTTTTAATCACCTTTAAAGAAATTCCTGTCTGGCATTTTGCCATCCTCTTGGTAGTCCAGCAGACCCACTACCATATGGAGTCATGCTTTCACCAATAAAGAACTGCTAGTTTTTAAAATTAATAAGAATATGCCTGATTTGTTCTACAGTAGCATCTTAAGAGGTTTCACTCTTTTTAGTTTCTGTTATTCGTTCTTGCCTCTGACTGACGTTAAACAGTTTTTGATGTCCTTTTTGTAAGATTCTATTTTGAGCTAGTTTCTTTCAGTGACGCTCCATGGCTCTCTCATCACTGGTGATCCCTGCAGCGTGTGGTGGTTTTCCTTTCGGACTTTGAGCAGAACCATCCCACCGATGAGTGAGGTTAGTGTTGCCCTCTGTACTCTGACCATCCGCCCAGTCCAGCCAGGCACGGCCCATTAATGATCCCGAGGCTGGTGAAGGGGGACAGTGGGGCACAAGCTCGCCGCGTGGTGCTGGTAGAAGTGCGGGGAGGGTGCATGCAGAAAAGGGAGTTGGCTTTGAAAAGCAAATTCATTTTGTAAGGTGTATTTTAAGATACTTTCCCTGACATAAATTACATAAAAATAAAAGATGTAATAGATGTGAAGCCTACTGGCTCTATTAATCAGATGTTTCTAAGCGTCATATTAAAGTAAATGGATTTGCATTTTGATGAGACAACGGCCTGCTCAATTAAATGTGATAATGAAGATTTACAACAGGAGTAGAAGTATTTTGGTGGAGGTTTCAAGTTGACTTATACATGAATCATTGGTAAAACCCCTTCCATTTTTTACTTGCCTATAAAATTCCCAAGGACAGGCATTGTTCAGAAAATGGTTTCTTTAAACTGCCACAGTAGTTGAAATGTTGGAATATCCTTTGAGCTATTAGATTGCCTGTGTTTGTGAGTTGGACGTTTTCATATCCCTGATGAGACAGAACTAGCAACATTGGGGTTTGAGGCATCTTGTATCCAGTGATATGTTATTACCTCTGCAGGTCCATTTACACGTAGCTTGTCATGTTGTGGAATATTTCACACAGATCATACTGTTGGATTGTTAGCACATGCCAGTTGCTTACTTTTCACTTACCCTAATTATAGTATAGATTAAGAAAAAAAGTTTCGCCCTAGAAATTGACATTGTTTTGGACTGTATTTGCCATTTGTTATTTCCTTATTGTCGTCTTGATGCTTTCAATTTTCCTTATCTAATCAGTTTTGGCTTTTGAGTCAAACCTTTTCTAGTTGCTGACATGTCACTATTCTCAGAGGGTTAAAGGCAGTTCTGCAGAAAGTTTCTTTGTTCTCTTTGCTGAAAGAATGCCTTCTGATACCTAGAATCCTTCCTTTGTCATATTTAGTGATCAGTCTGTTTAGAAGTATACTTTTTGGGGCTACTAACATACTATGGTTATACCTCATATTGAGGTCAAGATTTTCTTGAAAAACAAGCAGCTGTACGAAGCAAACCATATTGAACATTTCAGCATTTCTCTTTATGCTCATGGAGTTTTATAGCTAATATAAAAAGGAAGATTCCAATCTCCACCAATCAGACATCTGAGTTTTTTTATTTTTTTTTAAATTCATGGTTATTTTGTCTTTTTTGGGTGCATTATGTTGGGGAAAATAAAGTTGTACCCATTTAAGAAAAGATCCTCAGTAAGGAATATCACCAGCACTGTCTCTATCATTCAGTTTAGAGGTTTCACTGTTCACAGTTTATTTCACTGGCACGTAGTTTGGTTAATATGTGATGGCTTTCTCTGCAAAAAAAAAAAAAAAAGGAAAGCATCTTGTAAGGCCTGTGCTGTTTTGTCAGACTATATGTAGCAGGCGTTCATGGTATAGTTAAAGAAGGAAAAAAGTTCAGTTAGTCTTATCCATGCTTAATTGTGAATATATTTTCACAGTTTTCCTAAAAATTGCTTGCTTCATTACGGAATCTCAGGATTATAAAAATCCCCGCCCCCCCTTTTTAAATAATCGTAATAGAGATTTATTTTTTCCCTATGATTTGACTGAAAGCAAGTAGAAAATACTCATGCCCCCAATTATCCAGTTTATGAAACAAAGCATTACCAATACCTTTGAATAACTTTGTGTGCCCCACCTGAGTTTATCCTTCTTCCAACAAATTTCTGTTTTTTTTGTGGTTATCGTTCCAGTGTTGTTTTGTATAGTTTTACCATACTTGTATCTGATCCTAAACAATGTGGTATTTATTTTTGCATTTTTTAGTATGTATATAAATGACTTGTTTTTTTTCATTAAACAGTATATTTTGGAAGTTCATCTGTTTTGATGATTGTGTCATCTCTATTTTTTCTTTATCAGTCTGGCTAGAAGTTTATCAATTTTTTTGATCTTTTCAAACTTTTCAAAGCTTTTGGTTTCTTTGATTTTATCCATTGTGTTTTGGTTTTCACTTTTATTGATTTCTGTTTCCTATTCTTTCTTTTCTTCTGTTTTCTTTGGATTTCTTTCCCATTTCTTTTTTTGTTTTTTGAAGTAAAGTTTCAGATTATCGGTCTGAGACCTGCTCTTTTTAAATATGTCTGTAATGTTATATATTTCTCTCTAAGCATTGTTTTGTCTGCTTCCCACAAATTTTGTTACATTGTGCTTTTATTTAATTTACAATGTTTTCTAATTCTCATGTTATTTCTTATTTTACCCCTGACTGATGTAGAAATAAGTTAATTAATTTCCCCGTATTTAGGGATTTTCCAGATATATTTCAGTTACTGATTTCTATTCCCGCCCCACCCCCCCCAAGGTAGCTCCCTTGTCTGTCTGCTCGTTGGTCTGCTTACTGTGTCTGCTCACTGTGTCCGCTCGTCTTCTTTAGGAGGCACTGGGAACTGAACCCGGCACCTCCCACATGGAAGATGGGTGCCCAACTGCTTGAGCCACATCTGTCTCCTGCTCATTGAGTCAGCTCATTGTATCAGCTTGTCTTCTTTAGGAGGCAATGGGAACCGAACCCGGGACCTCCCTTGTGGGAGGCAGGTGCCCACCTGCTAGAGCAATATCTGCTCCCTGTTCATTTCTATTTTAATTCCTTTGTGTCCAGAGAACACATTTTGATGACTTCATACCTTTTAAATTTGCTGAGGTTTGCTTTATAACCCAGGATATGTTCTATCCTGGTTGGTGTTTCATATGCATTTAAACCCACTTTAAGTTAGGTTTTAGAGTTTTTCAGTTCTCCTATAAACTTACTCATGTATATCTTTTGACTCTTAGAGAGGACTATAGGCTAACTATAGTTGTAGATTTTTCTATTCCTCCTTTCAGTTCTGTCAGTTTTTTGCTTTATGTGTTTTGAAACTCTGTTCTTAGGTACATACACATTAAGGATTGTTATATCCTTTTAGAGATTAATTCCGTGTAATGTAATGTTATATTTCTCTTACAACTAGCAATATTTTTTGTTATGAGCTCATAAAACAAACCTCATCTAATATAAAATAATTAAATCATACTAAATATATTCTCTGACCACAAAACAAGTAAGCTAGCAATTGAAACAGAAGGCTATCCAATATTTAAAATTTAAAAATTAAATAACACGGTTCTTAGCACTTCATAGGTTTAAAAAGGAAGTCATATAGGATATTTACAATATCTTTATTAAATGAAAACAGAAATTCAGCATGTCAGAATTTGTGGGATGTAGCTACAGAGTTCTTAGAGAGAAATGCATAGTACTAAATATTTTTTTTAGAAAGGAGGATGGATCTCCAATCAGTGGCTTAAGCTTCTACCTAAAGGGTGGGAGGGAGAACAAATTAAACCCAAGGGAAGAAGTAAGGAAATGGTTACACTAAGAAGAGAAATCAATGAAATTGGGAAATAGGAAACTGATAGTGATAATCAGTAAAAATAGAAGTGGGTTCTCTGGAAAGTTCAGTAAATAAAAAGACTGATCAAGGAAGACTAATCAAGATAAAAATAGAGAAGATATGTGTTACCTATATCAGGAATAAAAGAAAGTATAGATCTTTCAGATATTGAAATAATTTATGTTTATAAATTTCACAGTGTAGATGAAATGGACAGATTCTTTGAAAGACAGACTACAGAAACTCATTCAGGAAGAAACAGGTAACCTGAAAAGCTTATCCATTAAAGAACGTGAATTCATAGTTAAAACCTTCTAATTATGAAAACTCCATTCCCAGATGATTTCACTGGTAAACTCTACCAAACATTTAAGGCAGAAATAACATCAATTATACACAAACTCTTCACAGAAAATTGAAGAGGAGGAAACACTTCCCAGTTCATTTTTCAGAGGCCAGCAATACCTTGATACCAAACTCAGACAAAAACATTGCAAGATAATAAAACTCAGGTACATCTTTTGAAATTATCATCAAAATTCTGCTGTCATTTTCACAAATGTCTACTGTCATTCTTGTAAAATATATGCTGTCATCCTAGCAAGGATTTGGGGGATGCAGATTTACACAAGAGATATTTTAGCATCCCACATGTTAAATTTGTTTTGCTCTATTTAAAGCCTGTCTCAGATTTTGACATTTGGACTTTCAATTAAAATCAGACCTTTTGTTCAGTTTGAGTTGATTAACCTTTTGCGGTAGATAACTTTCCTTTAAATAGTGCTAGGAAATCCTCTGAGGAAAGAATCCACTGAGTAGTTATTCATTGTCATAATATTACAAGCCATCAGTCCTCAGTTTTTATATTTTAAATGAGATTAAAGTATTAACTATCAAGGAAAATTAGGCTTAGTTAAAAGTTAAAGCACAGTAAGGGTCAAACTTACTTGGCATTGGCATTGTGTATAGAGAATTTGGAATTCTGAGACGTGTCTGAGACAATGTAAGGAGTCAACCCCTTATACTGGTGCTTATGTATAGTTCAATGTCTGACCCTGAACTTCATTTATAATAATGTGATTTTATAGTTCATGCAATATTTTCCTTTTTAAAGATCTGACACTAAAGCCTGGAGTGTCAATGACTTTTCAGTTTTGTCCACAGTTGCAATAATCTTACTTTTTATGTCCCTTGCAATGATTGACCCATTTTCTTGTATGTGATAGGTTAAAAAAAAAAAAAAAATGTTTGAATCAAGAATTTTCAAATGGAAGGGAAACTCACTTTCATATTGCCTGTGGAATATCTTCAGAAACAACTTGTACATGTTTTGTAGACAGCAATGTAATCATATAGTTGCCCTCATATAAAAATACTGTATTTCATAGTTTCTGGGGTAGGTGAAACATAAAGCATATTCATTATTGAACTATTGTTTGTCCTTATTTTTCTTATCTGGCAGGAAAATGATACCAACAGTTTTCATTCATCAAAGATGAATATAGGACTCTATAGTCATTTTACCATGTGTTCTAGGACACTGAATGCCATAGGAACTACCCATTAAATTACCTTTGAAAAATAGCTCTGGCTCAAAATCACACTTAGGACGTGGAAGGTGTTTCTTTTGCTTTGCCTTCTATGAGAATCCGAACATATGGTAGATTTCCTACTGTTTCTTTTTCATCAGTCCTTTTATCCAGTGATGGGTAGAGCAACAGGAAAAGGGTAGAAGAGGGAGAGGCAGGAATGAGGAGGCATGAGTAAACACAGGAGGCTTGAGACTAACAGGAAAGAACAAGTAGTTCCTATGGTTCAAATTAAACTCAGCCCAGTGAGCTCTCAGGTGTGATTTTATAGTTCATGCAGTTTTCTCCATTCCACTCCCCTCTGGGAATGTCCACATCTCCTGGGAGATAGAGTAGAGACAAAGTGAGCAATCTTGGCAGGGTCAAGAGCTAGCCTACTCCTATAGACATCAAGAGAGTGACCGTCTGACTTTTCCTAGCTCATGGCTCCTTTCCTATAGTAGTATCTACAAGGTTTATAGCAAGTGAGATAGCATGGTATAGCGCTTCATTGTTTATTATCGACGTTGACTTAAACAGATGCAACAAAAGAAGCAAGAGGTCATTAGTACCTCTCAAGGGCTCAGGCCCAAGTTAACCTTTTTTATGTATAACTCTAAATTTTCTTTTTTTTTTTTCTTTCTGTACAACCACTTCCAGTCATACCCCAAATTTCCTCCAAGGTGGAGGTAGCCTTTACTAAATGTAACACTGACCCAATAGTTTATATAATTTACATGTATTTTCCAGTTATAATGTCAGTTTTATAAGGCAAGGGGTTCTGTTTTTAGGATAACTAGAAGTGTAATATACACATTTCTCCTTTGACAGATTCTACTTTGACAGAATCCTACTATGGTTTTGGCTCCCCTTTGTTATATGGTAAAGAGGGCAAACCATACCCTTTTGATTGCTCTGATCCATTGCCCTTAAGCTACTTTATAGATCACGGTAAAATGATAAGGTGTGATCTGTACTTTCAATACCTTAAAATTGCTATGCATGGCTTCAAGAATAACATTCACAGAAGAGTCAGATTGGAATTAAGAATTCAATAGAATAATCCTATTTAAGTCATTTTAAATTAATAAAAGTTTATTGACAAGTCTGGGATGATTATGGGTTTGAGTTGGATGGATAGATTTGGATAGCATAGAGGGAAGGAAAAGAAATGCCCAGAATACAAATACTTCTTGAAGCAAAAGTGAGATAATCTATTGTTGGGAGGAGAGATTTAATGAATTATTCACACCAAGAGTGGTAGATGTGAAGGAGTGGGTGATAACTCCTAACAGGGGAGTGATGTCATCATCATGGAAGTAGAAGACATCCCCAGAGATTCAGAGAATAAAAGCCCAAATCCCCCCTGATTAGAACTCTAGAGGATGGTAGAGTATAGAGAAAGACTCCTCAAGTGTGGACTCGAAGAAAGAAAATATCAGGTAGGAAACTTCTGTCATGACCTGCTGATCCTCTGCTCTGCTCCTCCCTGCAGCTCATGAGTTGCTCAGAGGCCGCAGTATGGATCCCACCCTCCTCCTGGGGACACGGACAATAAAGCCGCTTAGAGCAGTGAGTTAGAGCCCCGTGCATATCCAGGCACAGGGACCCAAGTTCACAGGGACCCAGAGAAAAGCACAAGCTACTGTGGAGTGCTGCATATAAAGGACCCCTGTGGGGGGAGACTGGCGATTGCCAAGTGGTGCCCTATTTTGATCAGTTAAAGGAGGGCTATTATAAAGGTCCAGAATAAGTTGGGCCAAGTGTCAAAGAAAAGCATTAACACAAAGCCAATGAACAAACCCTAGAACAAGAGAGAGAAACTGACCTTCAAACTTACTTCATCAAGGTAATCAGATGCCTAGACATCAGGAAAAAATTACAAGTCATGGGAGCCCATGTGGCTCAAGTGGTTGAGCA